>JADLZK010001251.1:0-126864 GCA_015847255.1 Hyparrhenia diplandra
CGAAGAGGTAACAATGGCGGCTTACTTTGAACCCGTCGGTGAACTTTACGTGAACACCGTCGGCTGATCTCAACCCGACAGCGTTATTAGAGTGGAGACTATCTGTTGGTTAATGCGGCCGGCGGTGATGTTTTACGCCGTCTATGACGGTTAGTAATTCAAACCGATAGTGTTTGGTATAGTTACACTACGGTTTGTTGCTCATTCTTTGTCGGGCCCGTGCCACCCGGCGTTTTTGTTTTTAATTTTTATAATTTATGAATTTTTTTCCTGAAAATCAGCTATTTTTAAACCCATAAAAGCATCATAGATACATTACATGGTTCAAAGGTTACATACAACTAACTCCACCTAATGTTCTACGAGAAATTGAGCCTAGGACATCAACTTCCAAATAAGGAAAACAATGACAATAGCCATGACAGAAATCAAAACATCTTTCATAGGCCAAGTCGCAATTCTCCTAATCTTCATATCTATGGAGAGAGGCTTCTCATCGATCTCAGGGCTGGTTGATTGTGAAAGTTTTCACCATAGTAGGCCCCGAAAGCTTCAGCTTCAGTCTTGTATTTTTGTAACAATTACCGTGGTAGCCGAGGAGACTTGAGCAGAGCAATCTTCCCTGTGTTCGATGGATCCCCGGCACTTGACCAACATGCACTACATACCACGCCATGGTTTGCCTATACATGCAGCCAAAATAGGATGTTAATGCTATGTCATTCAGAAATGTTATGCAAAGCAAGATTTTAAACACCACGAAACTCATGAATTTCAACATCTATCTCATTTCAATCACAATTCGAGCATTAGAATGTATTCAATCATTGCTGTAAATGACCATAATGTTTAAATCTAATTTGTTCACCATAGACCAATTAAAATACTTTTGGCACTATATTAGGATCCTGAACTATTTGAAAGCAAAATCTAAATAGAAAAAGGAAAATAGCAGGTTGGATTTATCAACACGGGCATTTCAACGAACAACTCAAAGGCAGTGACCGGACGACTCCACCGAGCTTCCGCGGCGTCCCGTGGCGCTCTGTCTTGTCTCGGCGGTGCGAGACGCAGCGCCCTAGAAGGAAGCAGAGGGCGCGGACGGGCGTTCTTCGGCGGAATCGGAGCTCGAGGTCGCGCGTGTACGGTGTCGGGCGTAGACGGGGACGGCGGGAGGCTCGCAGACGACGGCGGTGCGGTGTAGCGGCGGTCCCCCGTCGGCGTGGGCGAAGAACAAGCGGGCGAGGCGAGGCGAGAACAACGGCGAATTAGATCTCATTCTCATAGGCAAAATCTCGAGGAACTAAATGGCTAATTAGTTCTCACCGTGGAGGGCGCGGGGCCGGCCGCGGCGTTAGGGATGTCGAGAAGAAGAGAATGGAGGGGGCGCTGTAGGGGGGTGACGGACGACGCGGCGTGTGTGGTGGTGGTGCTCCGTCGGCGACGCCGGTGGGGAACGATTGGGGCGCGGGGTTGAAATGACACGGGAAAATTTCAGCTCGCCCGCGCCAGCTATTATATATCGTCGATTTTGAAGCGAATGGCGCGGGGTTCAAATGACTCGTGAAATTTTCACCTCGCGTGCCCATTTCTATAGTTAATCACCTTTGCCGGTTTAACAAAGAGTAGCCGGCGGTGTTAAATTATAGGTTCACCGCCGGGTATAAACGTCGGCCGACCCGACGGTGATCGGACTTCTTTGCCACCGCCACACGGTACCACCGCTCACGGTGATAAGATCACACTATTGCCACCTACCACCGCTCACGGTGATAAGATCACACTTGTTGCCACCTACCACCGCTCATTCCCACCTACCACCGCCTATAAAAATAGCCCAGCAAGAGAGAGCCATGTATGGCGAACCGTGCGCCGGGGCGACCCTCTTTGTTATTTGCCAATTCTCCTATCCACATATATGGCCTCTATTTGGGAGAAAGCCCTCCACATAAACATTTTATCATGGGTAGACAAAGTGTATACAACAGGTACTAGAAGGGTGTTTTTGAAGATTAAGCTACAACGCGTTGCTTTACGTAATTTGGGTATGATGCTCGTAAACGCCATTGTTGCATGGACTGCGGAAGATGGAAAGCAGAGCCAAGTAGCGTGCATTCTTGTGCGTCGCGCCGGAAGATGAGAGCCCCGTCTCCCGTCGGGCCTTTTGCCGCACGAGAGACATTGGTTCTTCACGAGGTCCCATCCGCCTTACTTTAGATCGATAAGCATAACGTGTAGCATTGTAACCACCTCGGGCATAGGTGCTAGAAGGGTGTTTTTGAGGTGGTTATTTCTTAATGTGTTTGTACACTTTGATTATTGTACCGTGTCAATTGTAATCAATTAATTGTAATGCTTTTGTGAAGTATGTATAATCCCGATTCAACCTGTAATTACTCGGGGTCGTCGCATAGAAATTCAATTTAATTGAAAAAAATATCAAACCTTGTCCGAAAAATCTCAAACATCGTGCTTCCTTCACACGTGGCATGTGCACGTCTAAGAAAAAGTTTGAGGCCGAGACCACACCGAACGAAGATGACCCAAGCATATATAGCTTATGGATGTAATTGTCAGTCATGCTTCCGATGAAAGGGGTCATGTACCTTTGTGAAGCATGTCTACTCCCACAATGTAGAAATGTCTTGAAATTTTTTTTACAACCTTGTACACCCAAATTATGCCCCCACACAAGATCTTAGGTCTTTCTGATCCATATTTTTATTATTAGATTTTCCCACGTGATAAACGCGATAGAAGGAGGTTAATTAAAGCTTGAAAACTTATGAATTTTGCACCAACCTACACACTTTGAATTACCTCCTAGGACACATGAGACCATGTGGGAAATTTTGGCACCACTGCTCTGTTAGTGGGTAACCCTAGTTCAACCTTGTAATTACTCGGGGTCGTCGCGTAGAAATTCAATTTAATTGAAAAAATACCAAACCTTGTCCGAAAAATCTCAAACATCGTGCTTCCTTCACACGTGGCATGTGCACGTCTAAGAAAAAGTTTGAGGCCGAGACCACACGGAACGAAGATGACCCAAAGATATGTAGCTTATGGATGTAATTGTCGAGTCATGCTTCCGATGAAAGGGGTCATGTACCTTTGTGAAGCATGTCTACTCCCACAATGTAGAAATGTCTTGAAATTTTTTTACAACCTTGTACACCCAAATTATGCCCCCACACAAGATCTTAGGTCTTTTTCGATCCATATTTTTATTATTAGATTTTCCACGTGATAAACGCGATAGATGGAGGTTAATTAAAGCTTGAAAACTTATGAATTTTGCACCAACCTACACACTTTGAATTGCCTCCTAGGACACATGAGACCATGTGGGAAATTTTGGGGGCACCACTGCTCGTTAGTGGGTAACCCCAGTTCAACCTTGTAATTAATCGGGGTCCTCGCGTAGAAATTCAATTTAATTGAAAAAAATACCAAACCTTGTCCGAAAAATCTCAAACATCGTACTTCCTTCACACGTGGCATGTGCACGTCTAAGAAAAAGTTTGAGGCCGAGACCACACCGGAACGAAGATGACCCAGCATATGTTGCTTATGGATGTAATTGTTAATCATGCTTCCGAAGAAAGGGGTCATGTACCTTTGTAAAGCATGTCTACTCCCACAATGTAGAAATGTCTTGAAATTTTTTTACAACCTTGTACACCCAAATTATGCCCCCACACAAGATCTTAGGTCTTTTTCGATCCATATTTTTATTATTAGATTTTCCCACATGATAAACGCGATAGAAGGAGGTTAATTAAAGCTTGAAAACTTATGAATTTTGCACCAACCTGATTGCCTCCTAGGACACATGAGACCATGTGGGAAATTTTGGCACCACTCTGGCTCTGTTAGTGGGTAACCTTGAGTTCAACTGTAATTACTCGGGGTCGTCGCGTAGAAATTCAATTTAATTGAAAAAAATATCAAACCTTGTCCGAAAAATCTCAAACATTGTGCTTCCTTCACACGTGGCATGTGCACGTCTAAGAAAAAGTTTGAGGCCGAGACCACACCGAACGAAGATGACCCAAAGATATGTAGCTTATGGATGTAATTGTCAGTCATGCTTCCGATGAAAGGGGTCATGTACCTTTGTGAAGCATGTCTACTCCCACAATGTAGAAATGTCTTGAAATTTTTTTTACAACCTTGTACACCCAAATTATGCCCCCACACAAGATCTTAGGTCTTTTCGATCCATATTTTTATTACTAGATTTTCCTATGTGATGAGATGATCACTATCGGTTTCGTATTTGCAAACCGGAGTGTTGTCTTACTGTCGGGGCTCTTTTAAAAACCAGCAGTGATATATTTCAAACCGACAGATTATCTTTCTCGCCGTGAGATTCAATGTTTCAATGATGTTTACCAACTTTCCGGTTAGTACATAGAGCATTTATATATTTATGTTCGTCCATGAAAGATAAGAAGGGCGTCGAAAAAATAAGAACTGCGCCCGTATTATGATATATAAATGCAAACATCCATTGGAAAGGAACACACATATATAGTGGAGCAAACCGATTACAATATCCGATTACATATATGATAACAAAGACCTTGAAAAAAGTTACATATATGATAACAAAGACCTTTCCACGAATAGATCAATGTTCTCATCAAAGTGTACAAACACATTTAAAAAAAAAAAACGCCGAAGGTAATGTGATTCTTGCCGATGAAATTCCAATGGGATTTTGAAAGCCCATCGGTGCCCGTTGAGGTCCCATCGGTCTTTGTGAGGTTTCTTGTGCTCGATCTTACAAGGAGGGCATAACTCTGGATTTACATTGAATCCACGGCAAGGATGCCTTACAGATAATTATCTATAATGGGCTGCGGTGGTTGCGCCCAATGGCGGCATGCATAGGCATTCGCAAGAGAAGATCATGTTAATTTATGAAAACCTGCTTTGATCACCAAAGGAGATTTTCATTGAAGCGCATTTTCATAAATCGATATGATCTTATCAGGAGAATGCCATGTCTCTTATATGGATATGTAAATCTAGCTGCCTGACCTCTCAAGCACCACGAGAACCGGATGGCTCCGTGAATCTCACAATTTGTTCTAACCTTCTATTTGCTCAATCTTTAGTAAGACTCTTGTAGCACCTCTTGTGTGTGAACCATTTTGGTGGCCTAAGATGCATAAGAACGATATCTCATGACGTGGAGGGCTTTCTCCCATAGAGAGGCCATAGATATGTATGTGGAGAGTAGCAAAGAAGATCGAGGAAGAAGAACAGCAATGCGAATCAAGAGTATCAAGAAAGAGGATGAAGAGAACTGAATTGCAAACCTAAGGGCCGCACTAGCCGTTTTTATAGGCGGATGCCGTGGTGCGGACTGATCACCGCCGGTTTCAACCCTAAACCCCAGCGGTGATATGGAAGTCCACCGCCGGATAATTGGCACGGCATAAACCAAGCACCGCGGGTGGTGGTAGTGCGGAGAACGAGGCAACAAAGTGCTCCTTCCCGCAATGGTGCGGTCCGCCGTCGGGGCATCTTGTTCGCCCGATTGACAATGCAAAATCTTGCGGTTCTTAGTTTTAACCCGGCGGTGATACTCCATAACACTGCCGCGTTGTGGTACACCGCGTTGTGGTACCCTCGAGCAGTGATATATGTGATCATTGCCGGTGCTGAAAGTGCACCCGGCAGTGTTATTACTGACATTGATATAACCCATCGACGCAGCAGCAGGGTGCTCAGCCTTTTCTCGTGGGAAGCGAGACATTGTCGGTTTAATTAAAGCGGAACCGGTAGTGAAGACTAGAGCAACACGATTCTCAAGGCTGCGGCCGTGACGTATCACGAGCCATGACCTACTCGGCGGCCTATATACGTACTACTAAAATGAAAATTTATAATACGGAGTGTACGTGGCGGCGAACGGGGTTAGTTGAAATCTAAATGCATTAACGCTGAGATAAAATTAATGATTTCAATAAATTGATTTTTTACAGATATAACTATTTGTTTCACCGATTTGTTAATCACTGCCGGTTCATGTGTGGGCTCGACAATGATCAATGAAGGTGGAGACTCGTTGTCGTCAGGGCGCCATTGGAAACGCAGCCCGTGAATTGGCGCGCAAAACCGCACGGGCGCTGGAAACGCCGCCAGCGAGAGAGATCGCGGCGAATTCCAACCGGCGATCGGGGAATTCCAAGCGGTTGCTTTGATCGTGGGGAAGTGGAGCAGCCGGCTAACTCTCTATTTAATTTAGCACACCCTCGATCATGGCGTTCATCCATTCCGGTTCTCGATCATCCGGCCACATTCTCTTTGCATTCTTGGCGCCATGGCTGCCTCGGGCTCGGGGATCCAACAAGCGCACCGGGGGAGGAGATGGAGGGGCGGAGGACAAGGGCAAGGAACCGGTGGTGGAGGCGCCGGCGGCCGACGCCCCCGGCTCCGACCGACCACGTCCCACAAAAGCGGGACCGCCTGCATGGACCTTCCGCCACCCGGCTAGAGGCGGCGCCGATGACCTTGCTGGTCGCCGCCGCATGCGGGAGGTGATCGAGAGGATTTCACCCTCGATCGTCTCCGCCCCGCCTTCGGGGATCTTTGGAGGAGCCTGGCGGGACGGCCATGGTCTTCTTCCAAGGGTGGATCCACCCCGGAAGAGAAGATGAACCACTACGCCCCCAAGGTGGAGCGGCTGGCGGGATCATCCTCAAGGCCTTGGCCAAGAAGGACGACGCCCACGGAGGAGGAGGAGGAGGAGGCGAGGACTAGGCCGGCGGCCTTCCTCTTTTTTTTTTTATCATTTTTATTATATGTTCTATTTTTTTTTTTTTGTTTTTATATATTAATAAAGTAAAAATTATATATATTATTCTTTGTGTGTTGCTCCCTCTCGTCCCCTGAACTGTTTTTCGTTTGCAATTCAAAGAGCGATTAAAATTAAAATTTGATTTGAATCTTAACTTGTTCTTTGGAAAATAATTAAGCTGTCGGTTGTGCTTTGGAAAATACGGTCGGCGTTGAGTGCCGAGGAGACGGCCATTGGGCGCAGCGGTCGCCCGGTTACGTTTTTCCGAGGAACCGTCTTTTTGGGAACGCCACATTTATACCCCTGTCCCGGCGCCCCCCCTCCCGTTATCCAACACTAACTTCTCTTTCATGCCCCTCTCACGGGGAAAGTCGGACTCGCCGCCCACAATCGTCGACATGGTGTCACAACCCACTTTTAATGGGTCGTTAATCACACGTGTTTGCGCCAGGATCATGCCACAAACACGTCTATTAGTAACAGGTGATGGTAACCAGAATTAATAGTAAACCGAGCTATAGAAATATAGGATAGAAAGGGGCTTACAGTGGCGACGAAGGGTCACCAAGTCGGGTTACAATATCAGAGTTGGCCAACCGAGAAGCGGTGGATTAACTATGACACTGCCCTGTACTCCACAGGCAGACTTGTGCATTAATGAAATCTGGGCTTCAACATCCTTCTCCTAAGCAAACACCTCCCGAACTCCTACGATACGCTGTCCTCTACCTTATCGTTGATCTTACCTTCACATGTGCCGATATCTGTAAAAATAGAGGGGTGAGTACAAATGTACTCAGCAAGTCCCAACCATGGGGTTGTAATTATTAAGGGTTTGGGCCCTAGCAGAGTCTCTAAAACTGCTCTCGCTAGTTCCCGGGTTGTATCATCTCAGCACTGTCATGGCACCACAGGTTAGTCATCATCAAAGTGTATATCTAATCATAGATGTTCAGGCCTAGCACTTGCCCATTCCAAGGACATGGCTATTCGAATAGATTCAATTAACTCTGCAGAGGTTGTACACTTTCCCCACACGAAGGGCCATCTTTTCCCACGCACGGTTGGTCAAAGGTGGTCCCACGAGATTCCGTACCCGCTTGGATGCCTCCTAGGTATATCGGTATAATCCTCACCACGACTTCTCAGGGGTTGGAAGGATGACGCATCATCCTAGACAATACGGTGATACCAAATCACCCACGGCTTTACAGGTAATATACCTTTTTACCCAACCTATACTGTCGACACAAAACCCAATCATTAATCATCAATATGTGCACCTAGCACTGCGCCACTGCGCCCAAACACTTACGTGGAAGATCACTCAGCATCCACGCCAACCGGACCATGCATGGGGCCACTCTCCCCATGTCTGCTCCTAATAGGTCGTTTGCCTACTCCGGCCACCTTGGCTCCAAATTATACCTCAACCCAACAGGGTGTGGAATCAAGCCGCCCCATCCCGGCGTGTGGCTGTACGTAATATTACACTAGGTAGAAGGTCTATGAACCAGTCCTTAGGGAGGCGAGCATCTCTCCGCGGGATTCATCCCCGATTGTGATTAGTCCACCTCCATGTAGACTATCACCACTCACCTTTTTGTTGGGAAGGTTCACATTATTACTTAAATTATATCATCGACAAAACCTAGCGAAGCCTCACGCACATAGCCCATGAGTACTCCCGCACGGCTTGCCCTGGTTATACTTATCTTAACAATCTTATTAATTATTATAGTAGTTCGGTCAGGTTAAGGGGGCTAAGGACTTGCTGGGAGGTTCTTACAAATCGCACGACGTCGAACGTCTCTAGCTTTGCTTCGGATGGAAGCTCCTAATCGGGTCGTCGAATCTACTTTACGTCTGGCGATAAACCCTAGCTTGAACTATAATAGGTAAAACAAACATAGAACATTATGGTGGCAATGGGTTAGATGCATAGAGCTAGATTTTTGATGAATTATGGAAGTCGTTTCACGCGAAACGGAGTTAATTTGCATGAGTTATGGATTTTATAATATTAATCCCTAATTAAATCATTAGGGTAATATTATAATATAATTTTATCATGTAATAATAATAGAATTAATTACATGATAAAATTCTATAAATCAAATAATGAATTTACAAATTTTTCTGGGAATTTTTCTGACACGGGAAAGCCTACTTTTAATATTCTGTGTACAATAGCCGGGTAGCTGTAGCAATTTACAAAGCGTACACAGCAACGCCTCCATACATGTGGGTGCCACGTGGGTCCACGTGGACGCCACGGTGGCCGCAACATCGGTGCCACGTGCATTACGGGGTGACCCTAACGGGGTTGACGGCGTGGGACGGAGTGACGACGCGTCGGTCCCTCATTGGTCCCCGATTTGACGGCGTCACGTGACAGGACGACGTCGGGGTCGTCCCCGTCCGTCGTGCCTGCGCGGCGGTGCTCTGCCGGAGGCCCGCCGGAGTTGGGCTTCCCTTGGCCGTAGCTCACCGCGAGAGGTCCATCCGATTCCTCTCGTCGCTCTGGTCACGGTGGTCATCGTCAGGGCTACTCTGGTGGCCCCTTTCCATGACGGCGGCGTGACCGGCGGCGTTCGACGGCGGCGATGCTCGGAGGTGTCCATATACGGTACACAAGCGAGGGGAAAAGAGGGTATTGAAGGATGAGGAGGGCAGCGGCCTTTTTGGACTCACCAATTTGACCTTGTCGTGGCGAAATCGCCGAGAACTCCTCGACCTAGCTATGGCGGCGGCGGTGGACCGATTTGGGGGAAACTCGATTCCCGCGCGGAAGAGAGGGAGGGAGGCGGAGTGAAGGCGAGCACCGCGCGTTCCACTTCGTGGCGGAGCTCGGGAGGGGTGGCTCGAGCGGGGTTGAGGACCGACGGGGCCTATTTATAGGCGCGCTGCGGGTGCTCATCGCCGGCACGATATTCCTCCTCGACGCCGATCTTTTCCGGCAGCTCGTGCTGTGCTTGCAGACTCCCGTGCAGTCCTGTCGCTTGTCTCGTCGTCCACGGCGCCGTGCGGCTAGCTGGCGAGGGCTGGCACGCCATGGTTGGCATGGCGAGCAGTGAGCTGGCTCGGCTTCGATGTGACGGCTCAATGCCCTGGTCCACATCTCCGCTGTGCGCGCGTCTACGCCGGTGTGCAGCTCGGGTGGTGACAGGCTGGCATGGCGGATGCGGCCACCGGCGTTCTCGCTGTCTGTATGGCCGGTAGCGGGGGCATGGTGGTCCGTGGCGCTCCTGTGCACGTGGACTCGGGCTTCCGGCCTCGCGGATGACGACGCGACGCCTTGATGATGGGGTACGACGGAGCGCTGTGCCGGAGTCGTCGTCACTGTGCGGGGTGGCGGGGCTCGTGCGGCACTGTGGCGTAGTCATCGTCGCCAGGAGGGAGGAGGAAGACGACGGTGGGTCCCGGCCGTCGGTGAGGAGAAGGGAAAGGGAGTAGCAGCGGGCTCGTTCCTTTGGTTGGGCTCGGCGGGTTGGGCTGGGCTGCTTGTGTGCGCGGGAATGAGGGAAGGGAGGCGGCCTGGGCCGGCCCGTTCGAGTGGGAGAGAAGGAAAGAGGAGGGAAGAGAGAGGGGTTGGATGCTGGGCCGAGTTTAGGAATCGAGCCCATGACTCCTTTTGCTATTTTCTTTCTCCTTTCTATTTTCTTTCTCCTTCCTTTTTGTTCCCTCATCATTTTATGTGTGTAAATTCATATATATATTTATTATATTTACTTGTATAAGATCTTGAACTTATATTCTCCTAAGCTTTTATTTATGAGAATATTTATTCAAGGTGCTCATACAAATATATATGTGTACACACATTTTTCCCTTCCTTATTATTTTATGGGTAATACATATATATGTATTTTATAAATATTTTCCCAAGCACACTTATATTCTCATAACTTATTTGTCGAGAATATTTATTAACGATGCTTAGTGAAAATATTCACATATATATATATATTCTCGGTACACCCGCGCTTTGATATTTTATTCCCGAGAGAAAGTTTGTAAATCATCCTCATGCAATTACTTCCATAAATAAAATCTAGGACTTACCTTGCATCCTTTGCAACCATAAGGTTCGACAAGCAACAAACAAAGAGGATCCTAATTTCTAGATGGTGGGAGTTTGAGTGCGGGGTTTTCGAAAAACAGGGTTTTGGTTTAGCGGAAAATAAATCAAGTTTTAGTTGTAATTCGAAAAGTTCAAATTTTTAGTGAATTTTAAAATGATGCAAAAACACGGGTGTTACACATGGCCGCCACCCGGGAGGAGATGAAGTTCGCTGTGGACCTCCTCGTGCCGCTCTCACCAAGCTGAACGGCCTGGGCCGATGACGTTGGCCGCCAAAGGTGAATCGCCCCTCGAGGAGAGGGCCAACTTCTACGCCCTCCGGATCGACTCTCGGCCGATACCCCGCCGAGGGGATTCCGCCAAACCGAGGAGGAGGAGGCCGGGGAAGGCGGCCACCGTGAAGCCGCCAAGCCGCTGGCGGCCAAGAAGGCCAAGAAGGCGGCCTAGGTTCTCTTCTTTTATTTGTTTATGTTAATTTCTTTTTGTCCGATCTGTGTGGATGTGTAAGATACAATGATCTCGTGTGGTTAATTTGCTAATGGTTCGGTTGTTGGTTAACTCATGCATGGCAATCTCTTTATCTTTCGTTAATTTGGGTTTTTCTTGTTTCCTTGAATCGGTTTATTATTTATTATGATGCGTGTCAATCTTAATTTTCTAACATTTGTGTTCAACTGTTCCCTCGTGAAACCGCTGGGCCGAGTCCTATTTATACGTACATAACCCCCTGTCTCCGGTCCGCTCTCCAACACTCCGCTCTCCAAACACACCCCCCTCTACCCCCGTTTTTCACGATGAAGCCGGCCGGGTCGGTGACGCCGCCGACGACCGACATGGATTCCGACCGGGCGGAGAAGTTCATCCTGCATCGCCTCAGCGCCGCCCGCAACAAGCTCAACAGCCGGGCCGACCAAGTTGGCCTGCCAACGGTGAATCACCACTTGGAGGAGAAGTCCATCGACATGGCTGCCCACCGGGTGGAGAAGATCATCTGCATCGCCTCGGCGCCGCCGCCCGCAACAAGCTCAACAGCCTGGCCGACCAAGTTGGCCGCCAACGGTGAATCAACACTTGGAGGAGAAGTCCATCATCGCCCTCCCGGATCAGTACTTGGCCGATAACCTCGGCCGAGGGGACACCGACGGCCAAACCGGAGGAGATGGCGGCCAAGAAGGCCAAAGGCGGGCGCCAAGAAGGCCAAGAAGAAGGCCAAGAAGGCGGCTTAATTAGGTCAGCCGCTTTTCTTTTTATGTTAATTTATTGTATCGGTTGTTTCTATGACAGTTTAATTTGGTTTGTGTCGTTTGTTAATGGATCGGTCGTTTGTTAATCGATGCGTGTTAATCTTCAGTTTCTGATTTTTGTTTTTTGTTCCTTTGCTTCCCCTCCCAAATCGCTATCGGTTCCAATCAACCCGGTTGTGTCAATCGTCGAATCGCTATCGGTTCTAATTCAAACCCGCCCGATGATCTCGTGTCCATCAAGACCACCGGGGAATGATTCAAACGGTAGAGATATAAATCTTCACTGCCGGTATTGGTCGAGTCCGTGGAGATTCTGGTTTGTCCCGTGCCTGGACGGTTCATCACTACCGGGTGCGGTTCATCGCTGCCGGTGGACTAAATTTTGACAGTGATACCGGCGGTAGTGATGAGCGAATCTGTAGTAGTGATGTTTCGACCTAATAGGTGGTTTACACTATATATTTGTCTTGTGTGAAGTAGGGTCTTCACTTCCTTTATCCTTCCTCCACAGGCACAAATAGACAGCAAGAAACGACGGGGGAGGGGTGGGGCAGACCGTCCAACTAACAACCCCGGCAGCTGAGCCTATTACAGTTTAAAAACCCAACACCTGGGTGGCTAGCAGCAAACAGAGCCAAATGCAACAACAGCGACAAAGCATCTGATAGAAAACTGACAACCAAGTACCATTAGATTAGTAATAGAATATAGTTTCATAATAAATTTATTTGGAGACATAAATATTGATACTATTTACTAGAAACTTGGTTAAACCTGCACTAATTTGACCGGCACAGATCCTATAATTGCATTGTTTTGTGGACAGAGGGAGTATAAGAACTAAATTACTTTGTACATTCTAATTACTGAGAGGTAAGGTTGTTTTAATTTTACCAAGCTTTTTAGTTTGTCTATAAATCATTTGGATGCCTAGTATTTTAGGGCGGATATGGAGGAAACAGATACCATATATAGATGCCAAGCTTCATATATTCCAACTTCCAACCATAGGGAACTCTCCTTACATTATTCTGACGCGGTGTTGTGCCATTCCCCACTAGCTTCCGATCCTAGATAGAGTAATGAGTTGTAGGATTGAGATACATCAAGAAATTTGTCCTCGCAATCAGAGCATCTCAGGAGCATACATATGGCATGAAATTTTCAAGAATAACATCAAAGATCTGGTGTTTCTGCCATTCTCAGCTGTAGCGGATGAGGTAGTGGTAGACACAGCGGCAGCGAGGTGGCAGTGCTATTAGTGGCCTTGGTTGGGCTAACGCCGGGAAGGGAAAATTACAGTCGGCGCAGGTTGGAGCTCAGCGCAACTGGTGGGGGCTGGGAGCTGCCGGAGATGCCGCCACCGCCGGGCAGATGGGGGGGCTTTTGTCCCTCGGCAGATTAGGCGAGGGAACTTGGCTAACCATATCCGGGCATCTCTAGCATTTCCGTTTGTGGCTTGCCTTTCTTGCCTGCGCCTTGACGAGTCTGCTCTTGTAAGTTTGCTGCAGTTGTAAACACCAATATGATCGATGACGTGGTGACAGGTTTAAAAAAATTAGAGCTAAGTTTACAGAAACTGCTGCAGAACTCTTCTATTTTGATAAGCTAAATTGATTTAGAGAGTCAGTTTGCATGGCCAAATTTACCATTTACTCTTGGAGATGCTCTAATGCAGCAATAAAAGTTGCCTTTTTGTTTTCCTCAATTAAAAAAGCGCCGGACAGTCAATGGTCTATGTATATACTTGTTCCATCCTGAAATATAAATGATCTAGAGTTCAAATTTTATACTACAATACAAGATATTCTGGATCCGTAACAACCAACTAAGTAAAATATTGAGATTTTCTTTTACACCAAACAGCCAGACAATAACTAGTAAAATATTTCTTTAGATCCACAAAAACATGCAAATCTCACTTAAAGAGGAGTCCAAAACAATTTCAACTTTGACCAAAGTTGTATAAAAAAAAGTACTAAAATTCTTAATACCAAAAAGTACCATTAGATTAGTAATAGAATATAGTTTCATAATAAATTTATTTGGAGACATAAATATTGATACTATTTACTAGAAACTTGGTTAAACCTGCACTAATTTGACCGGCACAGATCCTATAATTGCATTGTTTTGTGGACAGAGGGAGTATAAGAACTAAATTACTTTGTACATTCTAATTACTGAGAGGTAAGGTTGTTTTAATTTTACCAATATTTTTTTAGTTTGTCTATAAATCATTTGGATGCCTAGTATTTTAGGGCGGATATGGAGGAAACAGATACCATATATAGATGCCAAGCTTCATATATTCCAACTTCCAACCATAGGGAACTCTCCTTACATTATTCTGACGCGGTGTTGTGCCATTCCCCACTAGCTTCCGATCCTAGATAGAGTAATGAGTTGTAGGATTGAGATACATCAAGAAATTTGTCCTCGCAATCAGAGCATCTCAGGAGCATACATATGGCATGAAATTTTCAAGAATAACATCAAAGATCTGGTGTTTCTGCCATTCTCAGCTGTAGCGAGGTAGTGGTAGACACAGCGGCAGCGAGGTGGCAGTGCTATTAGTGGCCTTGGTTGGGCTAACGCCGGGAAGGGAAAATTACAGTTAGGAGCTCAGCGCAACTGGTGGGGGCTGGGAGCTGCCGGAGATGAAGTAGTTGAATGGGGCTGGTGTCGTCATCCATGGAAGCTTTGTGAAGGAGAAACATGTGTTGAGCACACAAGCTCTAAATTTTAGTGGATCACATGTGAGAACGCATCTTAACCACTTCTCAACAAATCTTTTTATCTAGGTTTAGCTATCATTACACTATTTCCGACTTTTCATAGCCTATGTGGCAAGTGATTGAACAAGACCACACTTAGTGCGCAACAATTTTACTAGCAGCATGGTTTCAGAAACAAAAGGCAACTGTTGTGTGGTCCTTGTTTTTTTTTTAAAAAAAAACAGCTTATAATGCTCCTTTTCTCGCTCGCCAAAAAAGCTCCTTTTTCTCAGTACCATATGTAGTACCAAATAAGTGCATATGACTTATTATTGTGCATGTGCTTTAACTAATTTCCTTCTCTACACCCTGTTCAATTCTAGTCCTTTCCTTCATCTCACAGTCTACTATTTTATTGTAAAATAAAATAGTAATGTTCCTGTGATTAGAAGTTTGCACGGTCGCATGGAGATGACAGTTTGCACCAGATATGTTCCTGTGATAATAAGGGGATTTGTTATGGAAGAAATTTGTGAGTAATGTTCTAACAAGCGGGACCTGAGTGGCGCATCCAAGTATGCAGTTGGTGCACAACGATGGCTCGATCGAACTATAATAATGCACCAGTTGGACCAAGGCCTGCTTCCTAGTAGCACAGAACATCCAGAAATTACTGGTTGATCCACCATGCTCGCTCTAAAAAAAGCAGGATCATGAATAGAAGTACCCGATGGATGACTGTATTGATACCTCTCATTTAAGGCAGCAGCTATTGAAGTTAGCATCACAAATGTGGCATATATAAGTTAATGACTTATGGTGCTGACCAGCATTGACAAGATGCAGTAGCAAGAGTGGTGAGGGCATGTGCTCCTCGATGTCCGGAGTTTATGTTTGTTGGAACTATTGGTTACAGGACTATAGGCCCCCCATGACTATAAAATGACTTACAAGCTCAAGCACCCAGCATTTCAATGTTAGCTAGAGACAAGCCAAGGCAAAGTGTACATCCTATGAGAGCACATAGACCGGTGGCTACGAAACGATGAAGCAATGCAAAATGCAGCAAGAGTATATATAAAGACATTTGGATTGAGAAGCATCAGGAACCAACAATGCCGCAATACCTGCAGTTACCATTTCATTATTTGCACACCTCTGCCTGGTAGTGGTTGAAGGTCGGTAGCATGTCTATGTGCCAGTGCATGAAGTGAACTGTCTAAAGGATCAGCTGATTCCTTGTACTGCTGCATGAATTGAACACAAGCAAAGTAAGTACTGCAATAACCAAGGTGGTACTAGTACAGCACACTAAGTTCAGCAAATAAATAATCAATCCGGAATGCCAGGTGATGCTATGCTCGGATCATGAACGAATGGCAAAATGCATTTAATTTGGACTTGAGATATCACGTGGATAGTCACGCGTGTGACCGTGCAACCTCTCCTCTCTTTTTATTTTTGTCATGTGATTTTCCTTTTGGCACTGAATGGCAAACTATTCAATGTAACCCACAACTGTGTGGTGGGGTTGACACGGGCCTCAAGCTTGGGCTATAATCACAATACAACACTAAATATGTGTTAATCATGTGTCAAGAAGAAAATTAATAATAGAAGCCACAAAATGTTGCTTTCATGATGATATAAGCGCATTTATTCGAACCTTGACAATGCTTCCTTGCTTGTTTCACATTTATTTTCAAATCCTAGTAGCAACTTATTTTGTATTTTTTTTTAGATATAAACTTGTCTTGTATATCTAGTAGAATTATGCAAAGGCGCTTAGCATATAAATTTGATGGCTTGGTTGCACATGTATGGCAGCTAATCCTGAAAAGAAACCTTTTGGTAACATCTTCAATGCCGAAAAAAGTAATTTTACATTGGGCCTCAACCACAAATTGCATCTTCTAGTTCGTCGGCAACACCCCCATCAAGCTTTAGGTCCCCAATGCCATCCATGTTCATGTTAGCTCCTGAAGTTCTTGGTTATGTACATCGAGTATTTTAATGTTATCATATAGATATAGAGGTGTCAGCAAGCAGCCATCACGAAATAAAACATCACTCTCAGAAGATAACTAGTTGCTAATGGACTGGTCATTGAAAGTTTAAGTAACACGGGCGATGATGTGTTGGATTTGATGGACACGGTCCCTACATGATAAGGTAGTACTCATGTGAGACTTGACTCGACTGGCTACTATACCAGTTGCCTATTTCCTTTCTTTATCTCTGCAAAAGGAGAACTTTTTTTTATCATAGATCCCTTTCATTATTACACAACACTTCAAACTCACACAAACTCGAACCCAAGACACGCAAGAACTTGGTGTGTACTCCAATGACAACCCAACATGTGATTCTTCTCTTTGTCAAGATCCCACACATCAACCCCTCATGGAACAATTAGTAATTTGCTCAGAGCATTGTGAAAGTAGACTAGAAGCACTCAAGAAAGAGTGATAGCCACTAAAACCAAACAACAGCTCACAATACCATGTTGTTGCATTCAACTGTCCATAGGAACAGCGCGCTGACTCAGGGCGTGTTTAGTTGGCATGTAGGCCAAAGAAATCGGCCAGGGAGGCCTGCCACTTTGCATGCCAACTAAACGCATCCCTGAAAATGTTGGGTTCATGTGCACTTCCCATGTAGTTGTGGGCCTATAGATGACAGATCATGTGAAATTACAAATTTGCCCCTTATTCATTCTGCTCCTATGAACAGTTGTTGGGCGAGGTGAGGATAAAATGGTCATTTTCCTGTGCCGGAACAGTGACTCTTGCAGGCACTTGGCAGGCCGAAATATTTCGGGCTAGGTTTAGTTCGCATGCAAGTTTGCAGGCCTAGCAACCGTTTTTTTTTTTTTTTTTTTTTTTGGCTTGCATGCCAACTGAACACGCTCTCACTGGACCACTGCAGCTACTGACTTTCTATCAATTCTCACACAAACAAACTGCAATAACCAAGGTAGTACAGCACACTCAAGTTCAGCAAATCAATAACAGCTGCAGAATGACAGGTGATGCTATGCCCGGATCAAGAACAATGGGGCAACATACTGTGCACGACAAAGAAATAAATCCATTTTCATAGAGAAACACCATAATAATAACAAACTGGCGGTGAAACTTCTAACCAGTGCCAGCAGGTCAAACCATGCGGTGGTTCAAAGCGTTGAGACTTTCCTCTATTCTCAGATACTATGGAACCAACGGTGGCACAGAATTTCACTTCTGGTTCTAATGGACGGTGTGGCCTTCCACCTTCCAACCGGCGGCGAAACTTCTTATCACCATCAGTTTTGTATCTGCATCACGCATTGCGTGACTAACTGACAGTGCTAAATGTTTTAACCACCAGTTCAGTGTACCATACAGTGGCAAAGACCAGCACTGTGTTCGTCGCCGGATCATACGCCAAATCGGTGGTGAAAACGCTCGTCACTCATGGTACCGCCCTTCTGTTGCCCCCTCGCATTATCAACTAGCTAGAAGTGATATCTAGAACCGCCTGTTCTCACATAACCGGCAATGGAAGTCGCCACGGTGATCAAAGTTTCTGTATTAGTAGTAGCAATAGGGGAATTTGTGCTGGAAGAGATTCCTAAGTAATGTTCTGACAAACGGGGCCCTGAGATGGTGCGTCTGGGGATCTGAACAGAATTGCCCACACATATGGCAATGCTAGGTGCACTGCCAGATTGATTACTGCATCGATACCTCTCAGTTCAGGCAGCGGCTATTGAAGTTAGCATCACAAATGGCTATTGAAGTTAGCATCACAAATAGCACAGTTCAGGCAGTTTGTTCCATTATGTCACAAATGGGCTTGCAGTAGCAAGAGTGATGAGCATGTGCTGCCCGATGTCCGGAGTTTATGTTTGGAACTATTGGTTACAGGACTAGCAGGCCAGCCATGACTATAAAATGACTTTCCACAAGCTCAAGCCCCCCCAGTTAGTTTCAATGTTAGCTAGCGACAAGCCTCCTATGAGAGCACATAGGCCGGTGGTTGAGGAAGCAATGCAAAATGCAGCAAGAGTATATCTTTTCAATAAAGACATTTGGATTGAGAAGCATCAGGAATCCACAATGCCCCAAAGCCTCTGGATTTTGTTTCATTATTTGCACTCCTCTGAGTCCTCTCCCTGGTTGAAGTTCGGTAACATGTCTATGTACCAGCACCTGCGTCAGATCGATGCTGGTTCGGAGCTGACTGCAGATGAACACATCATGGTATGCATTTGCAGCATAGATAGGATTTACAGTTGGGTATTTCAAGAAGTGTTCAATATAGTATGAGATATTCATAGAAAAATGAATAATGGACAAAATGTTCGCATATCTTGGAACAAAAATGTCAAATTAATTTGAAGTCATGAATTTTGGCTTTATCATGCATGGCAATGGATTGTGTTACAGAAACAAAAAGATTGATATTCCAGTCAGTATAGCTGCAAAACGTGTATCAAATTTTAAGTCACATTCCAGTCAGTATAGCTGCAAGGATGTCAGTCATGTCATGTGACCCCCTCTTCCTATATGTATGTATGGCACCATATGAGATGTGCTTCAGTGGCGGAAGAAGGATTTCCATCAGTTTTTAAGAAAACAATCATTATTGTTTTATTAATTAATTAAATAATATTATTTTTCAAAGATTAATATGGGCATATATATTGTGAGAAGGAAACAGGATTTGGTGGTCAAAGTAATCTTACTATTACTAATTGGAGGCTCCTTTTGAAGCCTTTAGATGAAGCCACCTAGGATCCTACGTGGACACTCTAGAAAAGAGAGAAATCCTAGAAATCTTACTATTACTAATTGGAGGCTCCTTTTGAAGCCTTTAGATAAAGCTACCTAGGATCCTACGTGGACACTCTAGAAAAAGAGAGAAATCCTAGAAATTCTCACAAAAAGGAAAAACATCCGGCCATCAACTGAAACACTCAAATCATCATAGCCATTAGATCAATTATTATATTTTCTAAAAAATTACCCACCTATGCCATTAATAAAAATAGCTTAAAGTAACCCCTAAATCTATAGAAAAATTACCTACCTCTGCCATTATATAAAATAAACCCACATGACCATTAGATTTATTTATTTTCTAGAAAAATACTCACCTATGCCATTAAGTAGAAAAAAGATAGTCAAAAATATAATTATTTAGGAGGAAAAAAGAATTGGTTATGTATAGATAGCCAAGAATATAATTTGGTTACGTATAGCCAAAAATATAATTACTGTCGAGGGGAAAAAATTGGTTACGTATAGATAGTCAAGAATATAATTTGGTTACGTATAGTAGAGAAAATCTTCATTTGTCTCACGTTCATGATCGGCATAGTATTCAGGATATTTACTTCGTCAATACTAACCGAAAAATACTTCCACCATGCATTTACCCATATTTAATTCGCTAATCCTAACCGAAAAATACTTTTTACCTTTTTTTTTAGAAAAGGGAATATATTACTTTTACCCTTATATATATACGAAAATAGATACATGTTTGCCATTTTGTCAACCACGTACAATAGGAAGCCATCTTTGCCCATCTACTCATGTTCGCCTCTCTACATCTTCCAATAACTAAAGGTACACGGCTGCATACTGCCTTTAAATTTTATATTTTTATCAATCCAACGCAATCATGAAAGCATCTAGCTGATCTATATTCATTGTTTGTTTTTCTCCATCCTTTGTATATTTGTCAGCCACGACGCAATCACCTTCCAATATCAAAGGTACACAACTGTGGACTGCCCTTACATTTTTATTTTTATCAACCCAACGCAATCAGGAAAGCATCTACCTGACCTATTCACTGTTTCTTTTTTCAACCTTTCTATATTTGTCAACCACGACGCAATCAGAATTCCATCAGTTGTTCATCCCATTGTTTTCATCATTCACCAAGGAAAGGTATATTGTTTTCATCCTTCATCAAAAGGTTTTAAATCTATCATCTACAATGTTTTTAATGGTCACCAAAACCTTAAGTGCGATTAGGCCCGGGTAGGAGTTGTGGAAAATCAAAACCTGTGTCACTAGAATGTGAGATGCAATCTTGCTCAGTAGTGGTGAACAAATCAGTCTTGATATGATCCTTATTGACCATCAGGTGTTTTAAGTAGCCTTAGATAACTTTTTGGTTTACATGCGATTCATAATAAAAAAAAGTAGGGGACCAAAATGCATGGAGTCATCAATAAGGCATGTATGGAAAAATTTAAAACCTCTGATCAAAGAAGGTAAAGTTTACATCATTACAAATGTTAGAGTTACAACAGCCACACAGAAATATCAACCAGTGGAGAATGATAAGGTACTCAACTTCTTGCCCACAATCAATATAAAGAAGATCAAAGACACCAACGCCATTCCAAAGTATAGATTTCAGTTCTTCAGTATTGATATGCTTTCCAATAGAGTGAATATGGACATGTATCTCTCAGGTAAGCTACTTTGCTAATGTTATATTTTTTTTTATTATAATACTGTCAATAGATCAATATTTCATAAGAACTCATTTTAATGTGTCATATAGATGTCATAGGAGTTGCAGCACACATTTGGATCAAGTAGAATAGTTTTTATTCACAAACTATCAAATTTTACAAGTTTATGTGCATGGTACTATTATTGTTATTTTTCCTAATGCTTGCACACATCTTAAATTTTTTTTTTCTAATTTCTTATTTGTAGTGGACAAGAAGTTAAGATTCAGTTTTGGGGGCCCAAAGTCGAGCAAATCAACAGGAGGGGAAAATCCCATGTTATCGCAATAACATCTACAATTGTGAAAAAAAATTGGCAGTAAGTCTTCATTTAATGTTAATAATTTGATCATATTTTTTCCATTTAGCAAGCCTACAAAAAAATAAAATAATTGCTATTTGCAAAATATTCTATGTCATCAACTAATGCAACACAAGTTTTTGTAGATTTACCAATTACTAAAGATATGGATGCAAGGGATATGTAAAACTAATTAAAATAACATTTTTTTATTTATATTTGTAGCTTACATTCTAACATGGTTAAATTTCTTTGAATGAAAAACCCTATCTTTGAGTGGTCTTACAATTAATGAGATTCATGTTGATGACCATTTGAAAGGAACATTTTGGTTCCATTTTGTATGACTCATCAAATGAGGTATGCATATGTTTGATTATTATACACTACCTTAGAAAAGGCTTACATGTACATCAATGATATGTATATGTGTTTACAGGATAAGATATTTACTATTGAAGCCACAATAAGTTCAATTATCGCAAAATTTGGTTGGCACTACATCTCATGTAGTAGAGGTGATTGTGAAAACAACTCGAGAAAAAGTTTAATGACTACTACTGCAGTAAATAAATGTGGCAAGCAAGCTGAACCTAAAGTAAGGTAAATTACTTAAGCTATACCTAAAGCACAGTAAATAACTTAGCCATTTCGATCTCTTACCAAATGGAAAAACACCAAAATTCAAAGTAATAAAAAAAGGCTTACTATGAAAACAAAAACTCAAAATCTAAAAAAAAAAAAAAAAAAAAAACTATAAAATTATAGGCATACAATATTAAAAATAATAAAGTTAATAGGCATACAACATTAAAAATAATAATCTTATAACAATTGTATAATATTTAAATGCAAATGCCTCAATTACTAAATACGTCCGAACAACCATGCAAACAATGCCAATACTAATTTTACGATAAACTAAAAAAAGGAAATTGAACATGATTCCTACTACTTAAATAAAAAATAGGAAGAATCAAACCCGTACGTCAATTTAACACAAAAGAGTCTAACCTGTGCGGGAGCATGGGTTGATGGACTAGTTTAGTTCAATCCTCGTTAACATTTCTTTTTCGTAGGAACTTAGTGGGGAATAACTTAAGGGATTGGCACAGAATCGTCGTTACAAAATGTGGACTTACAAGGGGATATAGGGATACTTTCATTTGGTCTTTACATTCATCAGGAACTTTTAGTTAAATCAATATATGCTACATTAATTAACAATTGGGTTAGAGTATCACAGGAAATATGACAAATCAAAATTCCTAAAAAGGTGTAATTTTAATCAAAGACAACCTTGTTCGTCGAAACTGGAATGGAGACATTAGTTGTAGCTTGTGTCACTCCCCCAGAAAGTATACAACATTTATTTTTTAGTGTTTCTATGCCAAGTTTTTGTGGTGCGCTATACACTTATTGTTTGGTATATCACCTTTGCAAAATATAGATGCATGTTTAATATTTGGTCAAAAAGGAGGGGTAACAAACATGATCTATTGTTATTGACCGCGGCAGTACTAATAGTAGCAGTTGTTGCTGCTGCTGCATTGTGTAGGGTAATTTGGTTAACGAGAAATGAGGTAGTTTTTGACAAATGCAGACCAAAATCCTTTTTGTAGGTTCATTTCAGAGGAACGCACTGGCTGCGTCAATGGGTAAGACTACAACGGCATGAAGATCAGCGGGAACAGTTGATCCTTGCAGGACAACACCTAGAGATGGCGGCTTTGCATTTCTTTAGTTCAAAAGGATGGTTGTCAAGGAGGTTTATTGGTGTCATGACCCAAAACGGAGGTCCATGGAGCAACCGTCCGTGCGGCGCGAGGGGAGCCGCCCTAGGGCCGGCCGCCGCCGCCGCTGCTGCATGTCACCGTCATCATCCAATCTTTTCTAAAAATAAATATTAGGGAATAAATATTTAGGAAAGAAATAGGTTTCTTTGTCAAGAGGTATTCCAATCTATAAGGAAACATCCTAGATATTTCTTAGCGTGCAAGTCTCCTCGGACTATAAATACAAGGGTCGTGTAATCGGTTAAATTTTAATCAAGAAAAAAATTAAAGGGGTAACACCCAAACAACTCTTGTCTCTCCAGCTCTCTTTCTCTCTCTCCTCCCTAACCCTAGCGCACGTGCGCCGCCACCATCAACGCCCGCCGCCGCCTGCCCCGGCGCCGCGCGCCCCAGGCGCCCTGCTGCCAGGCGCGCGCTTGCGCGCGCGCCGCCGCCGCCCCCCCCCGCCGCCCGGTGCAGCTGTTCGTCATCTTTGTCATCTTCTACCTCGTCGTACTTCATCAGCCTACGTCATCTACGTCATCACGCCGCCGATCACCTTCCCCATCCTGCTGCCGCCGCCCCCAACGCCGCCAGCAATCACGTGTCATGCCGGAATCCAACCGGTTCATGACAATTGGCCTTGTTAAGTTTTCTCTTCTCTTTTCTTTTTCATGTTGTCGCCTGTGAGATGGGTCGCATGTGAGATGGATGTCTCTACAGATTGAATGCTTGCCTTTGGGCTAAACTTTATAATAATTGGTTTGATTCTACCTAATGGGTACATGAGACCGTATATGAACTATCCTTTATCTAAAAAAAAATGCTAGTGAGAGATGCTTATCAACAGTTAAGGCAGCCGCAACTACAAATGTTTTATTATCTATCGTTTCTGAAAACCTATGCAAGATGAATTACCATTTCTGAAAATGGTTCATTACCATTTTTGAAAATACAAAACCAAGAGAATGCAAGTAAGGTGGATGCCTATAAATAAGATAAATAATGCAAACTCCCTCTATATATGATCAAACTTTCCCGAGGTATTGAGAAGCTCATGTTTTTCCTTCTAATTCTCGTTGGAGCCACCATAAGGATGAGAGGATAGGCAAGGTGCAAGAAACTCGGTTCTGCTAGGCGGCGACTTAGGCAATCCTAGGCTCGACTAATCGGAGGGGACTATGTTGACTTGGGGCTAGGCAGGCTCCTAGGGGGACTATGTGGTATTGAAGGAGTCAGAGCGGTGCAAGCTATCTAAATTTTGGCAAGCAGACGCACATGGAGAAGGGAAATTGAGGGATTTCAGAGGCGCAGCACGCGGGAAAAAGAGGAAGCGGACGCATGCAGTGGAAAAGAAGCAGTGTGCGTGAAAAAAGAAGAAAGCAAGCCGGCAGGAAGGATAAAGAGCAAGCCCGTGAGCTGCTTCCTCCCCTTCTCAGCTCTCCTCTGCTCCCTGTCTCCTCCGCTCTTTGTCTTGTTGTCTCTTTGTCTCCTCTACTTCTCTGCTCCCATCTCCTCTCCAATTCTGCATCGCCTAGGAAACGCCCATAGAACACCTAGGCTCGCGCCTAAGCTCTAGGCGGTAGCTTACGCCTAGATACCGCCTTGCACCTAGCGAAACTTTGGGCAAAGAGGAACTGTACCACACCGCGTCGAGGAAGGAAGCGCTAAGGAGGAAGGCACGTACGGGGTTATTACTGGCAAAGTTTCCTTAGTTGTTTTTCTTGTATCTCCCTTATAGGATCATTTCTTGCCAATCTAGGCCTTCTTGTTTATATCAGTCCAATTAAACGGGTACCACCTCAGACATCACTCTAAACGGTGTGCTAGCCGAACCGTGCTTAGAATGGTTGGTTACGAGTCCACTAACATGAATCTTTGCGTTCCTTTAATTTTGTGACACTTCCTTGGAGTGCCCTACGTTGCTACATCTCTCAAATAAGATGACGACGCCAGCAGGCAGCGTTCTCCATCATCCTCCTGAACTCCGGGAAGCTGATCCTACCATCACCATCCTCATCAAACGCACCGATCATCCTCTGGCAATCCTCGTGAGCGCCGCGCCCTCCGGTAACCCGAGCCGCCGCGATGACGCCCACAGCTCCGCCGCGCAGATGAACCCGCCCTGCGCCGCGGTTGAACACGTGGAACGCCTCCTCCAGCCTCCGCGCGCCTCCCTGCCGCCAGCAGCTCGGCGACGACGACCTCCCTTGGGGCCGCACGCTGCACTCCGGCGAAGCCGCCACCGACGCTGCACGCCCACCTGGGTAGTAGGCCACCTGGGTAGTAGGCCCAGCCGCGCCGTGATCGCCCGGGCGGCGTCGCCACAGGTCAGCACTACCACCGGTGGTTCTTCTTCACCCAAAATACGACGCAAAAAAATAAAAATGGTCGTGGATGTGACATGTATGTCACATCGCACGGTGTCATCAAAGCCACGTTTCGTTTGTTAGCGAGTGGTAAATATTACCTTACCATGGCGTAACTAGGCTCAAAAGTGGGCGCAGGACGGCGTCAGCAGAATGTACGCCTAAACTGTATAATCACGGTTCACCATTTTTACCAACATGTTGGAATTTCATACATGTTCCTAGAAACTTAAGCGTTTCAAATGGTGCCTTAAAATTTGCAAATAAATGTGCTCGTAATTTGAAACCGTACCAGGGGTGAACTTAAAAAGAGTGGAGATGTTCATAACAACATTTCCTCTGGCGTCTGCAACCTCGACAGCCATTTATAGCTGATTGATCAAATAAAAAAATGAATATATGTACTGCTCTTGGTGTGAAGAGTTCGAGATGTTTGGAAGCTTCCACGAAGTTTCTGGCATATAGAGAAGACTGGGATGACGTCATAAAGAGTTCATAAATTTCATTTTTTTTTTTTTAGTGAGGGAGAAAGAATGTGGATATAATTTATATATGCAGCTTGGAATGAAATATGAATGTTAAAATGGGCTCGAATGAACCGGTCCAATGCAAAGACAGTTTGCCCAATGTTGTCTGCATTACAGGCTGGGACGACGGCGTCGTCCAGATGTTTTAAATTGTTTGGTTTGACTACTGGGGTCAAAAACGTACAAAGTTTATCAAAATTTGTAGAGGACGACGTCAAATAGGTAAATATGAAAGTACTTTCATAATGTATCTAGTGATGCTCATCTGATACTGTAAATACTATTGGTTTTTTTTATATGTATAAACTTCATCATACTTTTGGATGGTGTCAATCAGAACAACTAAAGATCCTTGATATTTTAAGATGGAGGGTACAGTAGCTTACAAACAACTTAATCTTATCCTTAAAAAAAATAGTTGATTTTTTGAATTTTGTGTAGGTTTCTTGTGAAAGCATATGCATCCAAGCATGACTTAACAATCCTTGAGTTGATCGTCCTCATAAGACTGGAGTTATGGTTTCACTCCAAGCGACAACATATAGATGATGCGGTAATTAATTCAAATATAAGAAAGATTGCCAGCCCCTTTTTAATTAAGAAAATAAAGCTTACCAACGTTCTTCCTCCATTCCCAAATAAATTAATTCCTTGAATCAGTCCTAATTCAAACTATCTAAATTGACCAACTTTATAAAAAAGCATCTATAAAACCAATTGAGTATACTATAAAAATATATTTCATAATTTATCCAGTTATAACAATTTGTAGCTATAAATATTAGTAATTTTTCTACCCCTTCCATGCCAAAAAAACATGATGTTTTAGTTTTGCCCTAAGTCAAATATATAGAAAAATTTGTATCATTTATATAAAAAAAAATATAAAAAAATTTGGATGACGTAAAATAGATATAGTGTGAATAGATTCCATAACAAATTTAGTCAAACTTCAAATAGTTTCACTTAGAACTAAAATAGTTTCACTTCAAATAGTCAAACTTCAAATAGTTACGCAGAGGCCGGAATGTAATTCCGTTATCTAAAAAAAAAAAAAAGGCAGCACGACTAGCGAGAAACAGAAATCATTGAATAGTGTCTTGAGACACTTTCAATCATCCAGGGAGGCCAAGACAAAGGTAGCTCATCAACTATTCGTGGACCACATACACCTAGATTACTGTTCATCCTTGAAAGATTTTGCTGCGACATCAGAATTTTTTTTTATAAGGAAGCTCATATTAAATTCTCAAAGCGTTACATCTTATTGGATGTCTCCGAAGAGACCTCAAAGCGTTACATCAAGATACAAATCCTTGAAAAAGTAGTGTAACACGTTCTTGTATTTGTTATTTCGGTTGTTTCGATCTATCCAACCGTTTTGTTACTCAAGGACACATATAATCAAAGTGAAGTGTGAGTGAAATCAAATCCATGTGGCACAGTGTAGTAATCAAGCAGTGATCGAGAGATGTGATTTTAACCTTGCATATAAATTTTCAAGAATAACATAAACGATCTGGTGTTTCTGCCTTTATCAACTCTCATCACCCTGGTTCTTCCATCTCCAGTGGCCTTTAAAATCTGATGAATCTATGGGTGAAATGCCAGACCAGAAGTGATGGCATACACGGGGCAGTGAAGTGGCAGTAGCATACTAGCATCATAGGCCTAGGTTGGGCGACCGCCGGGGTGAGGAGGTTAAAGTAGGAGCTCAGTGCAGCTGGGTTTAGCGCAGTGGTGGGGACTGGGAGCTGCCGGAGGTAAAATTGTTGGGCGGGGCGGGTGTCGTCAGCTAGCCATGGAAACCCTGTTAAGGAGAAATGTAAAGCACACAAGCTGTAAATTTTAGTGAATGGAAGGAACCCCTGGAAAAAGTATGGATTGTGAGGAAGCATCATGACCACTTTGCAACAAATTGTTTTTCTCCAAATTGAGCTATAAAATTTATGATGGAACAAGACAACATTTAGTGCAGAACACTTGTGTTAGTAGCACGGTTTCAAAAAAGAAAAAGCAATTGTATTTGCTCTTTCTCTCCCTTACCAAAAAGGACATTTTCTCAGTACCATATGTAGTACCAAATAAGTACATATGACTTGCATATGCTTTAATTAATTTCCCTCTCCACACCCTGTTCAATTCGTCTCCTTAATTTCCTTCCCCTCGCGGTCTACTATTTTGTTGTACCCCTGTGCTTTCCCTTACAAATACACCCAGGTGGCTCATTTCTTCTCCTCGCACGCAACTTCACTTGTCTTTTCGTGCGCCCCTTTCTCCAACAATTTCAACATGATGAGCACGGGTGAGCTTTTGCACGCTGAGGCAGAGCTATGGTGCCACGCCTTCGGGTCCTCAAATCCATGGCGCTGCAGTGCGCGATCAAGCTCGGGATCCCCAACGCCATCCACAGCTGCGGCGGCACTGCATCTCTGCCTGAGCTGCACGCCGCTCTCCCCGTTGCCGTGAGTAAGCAGCCATGCGTGTCTCGAATCATGACGTTCTTGGCCGCGTCCGGGATATTCTCAGAGGAGACCCAGGCAGATCATGATGGCGAGGTCGCAGCAGGCGTGCGCTATAGCCTTACTCCTGCATCTCGCCTCCTCGTCGATCATGACGACAACAATGATAGCACCAGCAGTCACCATCCTGCATGCCTTTCACAGTTCCTACTCGTGTGCTGCTCGCCGATAAACTTCAGGGCGTCTCAGAGCCTGGTTGATTGGCTCAGGGAGGAGGGAGACACTTCGGGCGGCGGCCGAGACGCCGCTCATGATGGCGAACGGAGCGAGCCTCTACGGTCTCGCCAGCCGCGACGCAGAGTTTGGCATGCGTTTCAGCGAAGGGATGAGCTCTGACAGCCGGTTCATGTCAGAGATCCTCGCCCGTGGCAGCTGCGCCACGGTGTTTATGGGATTGACCTCCCCTGGTGGACGCCGGAGGTGGTGACGGACGACGGCGAGGGCTATCGCCAAGGCCCACCCGCATATGAGGTGCTCCGTGCTGGAGCTTCCCAACGTGGTGGAGGCCGCGCCGGCTGATGGTGGTGCTGTGGAGTTCATCGCCCGCGACATGATGGAGTACATCCCTCCTGCTGATGCTGTGTTACTCAAGGTATGAATAGGCCATCACTAATGATGGTGGTGTTTTCGTAGGTTTACACTATTAGCTAGCTAATGATACACAATGCTTAAACGTCTCATAATTTGGAACAGAGGGAGTATACAAGTAACCTGTATATCTTATGGCAGTTTGTGCTACATAACTGGAGTGATGAGGAATGTGTTCGAATCTTGAAGCTATCCAAAGCAGCTATTTCTACCGAGAACCAAAGGGGAAGGTGATAATAATTGATGTTGTTTTAGGATCATCTCCGTTTAAACAGACACTGGAAGCTCAACTTTTGTTGGATCTATGTATGATGGTTATATTGCCAGGAAAGCAAAGAGAGGAGGAGAAATGGCAGAAGATTTTCTTTGATGCTGGATTTACCGGGTACAAGATTAGTCCTGTTTTAGGATGTCGATCAATTATCGAGGTCTATCTGTAACTGGACCCTACAGATTACCATGTCATATTCCACCTTATCTAAACCTTGTTGTTTTATATGTGTCACCTAGTACTTTGTTACACGAACTGTTTGTTCAAGGAAGACAAAGCCAAAGAGGGAAGAAGATCAGCTAAATGCATTTGAACCGAGATATCATGTGGCTAGTCACACGATGTGTGACCGTGCAACACCCTTTCTTCTTGTTTTTGTCGTGTGATTTTCCTTTTGGCGCTGATGACAAACTGTGCAATGCAACCCACAACGTTCATTTGTCATAAATAAAATGAAATAGATGCCATGAAATGTCACTTTCATGATGAAGTAAGCGCATTTATTTCAACCTTGACAATTGCTTCCTTGTTTGGCAGTCATTCTCAAATCCTTTTGGCAGTATTGTTACCCCACAATGAGATCTTGAAACAAAACCAATAATGGATGTGTTTTGAAGCTGTTTTGTGCAACCAACAACTTATATTTAACATCTGCAACAAACATTTAGCAACTTAATTTTTTTTATTTTTGAGACATAAACTTGTCTTGTATATCAGGTAGAATTATGCAAATACACTTAGCACATAAATTTGATGTCTTGGTTGAGCATATGAATATGGCAGCTAAACCTGAAAAGCAAACATTTTTGGTAACATTGCATCTCCGATGCCGATTAGAGCAAAATAACTAGATGCTAATGGACTAGTCATTTTGAAAGTAACCCCGGCGATGTGTTGGATTTGATAGATGTAGTCCCTTCATTATACACCACGGATGCAGTAGTGCCGTGCCGGTAAGGTAGTACTCTTATCATGTGAGCCTTGAATTGACTGACTTGCTAGTAGCTACTACTCACTACTACAGATTCGCTCATCACTACAGCCGTATCACCGCCGAAATTTAGTCCACCTAGCGATGAACCGCGCCCGGCAGTGATGAACCGCCCAGCGCTGGACAAACCAGAATCTCCACGGACTCGACCAATACCGGCAGTGAAGATTTATATCTCTACCGGTTTGAATCATTCCCCGGCAGTGGTCTTGATGGACACGTATCACTCGCTGGTTTGAATTAGAACCGATAGCGATTCGACGATTGACACAAACTGTGTAGATTGGAACCGATAGCGATTTGGGAGGGGAAGCAAAGGAACAAAAAAACAAAATCAGAAATCGAAGATTAACACGCATCGATTAACAAACGACCGATCCATTAACAAACACCACAAACCAAATTAAACCGCCATAGAAACAACCGATACAATAAATTAACATAAAAAGAAAGCGGATGGCCTAATTAAGCCGCCTCTTGGCCTTCTTCTTGGCCTTCTTGGCCGCCCGCCCGGCCTTCTTCCCCGCCTTCTTGGCCGCCATCTCCTCCGCTTGGCCGCGGTATCCCCTCAACGAGGTTATCGGCCAAGTACCGACCGAGGGCGATGATGGACTTCTCCTCCAAGTGGTGATTCACCGCTGGCAGGCCAAGTTGGTCGGCCGCCGTTGAGCTTGTTGCGGGCGGCGCCGAGGCGATGCAGATGGACTTCTCTCCGCCCGGGCCGCAGCCATGTCGATCGCCGGCGCATCACCGCCCGGCCGGCCATCGTGAAAAACGGGTAGAGAGGGAGTGTGTTTGGAGAGCTGAGTGTTGAGAGCGGACCGAGACAGTGGAGTTATGTATGACGATAAATAGGACTCACCGCGGCGTTTCACGAGAGAACGCTTGAACACAAATGATAGAAAATTAAGATTGACACGCATCATAATAAATAATAAACCGATTCAAGGAAACAAGAGAGAACCCAAATTAACGAAAGATAAAGAGATTGCCATGCAAGAGATTAACCAACAACCGAACCATTAGCAAATTAACCACACGTATCATTGTATCTTACACATCCACACGCATCGACAACGTAAATTAACATAAACAAATAAAAGAAGAGAACCTAGGCCGCCTTCTTGGCCTTCTTGGTCGCGCTGGCCGGCTTCCCCGGCGGCCGCCTTCCCCGGCCTCCTCCTCCGTTTGGCGGATCCCCGGCGAGGGTATCGGCCGAGAGTCGATCCGAGGGCGAGAAGTTGGCCCTCTCCCTCGAGGGGCAGATTCACCTTTGTAGGCCAACGCCGCCGGCCAGCCGCTCAGCCTTGGTGAGGGCGGCGCAGAGGAGGTCCACAAATAACTTCATCTCCTCCCGGGTGGCGGCCATGTCGACGATCGTGGGCGGCGAGTCCGCTTTCCCGTGAGAGGGGCATTAAAGAGAAGGTAGTGTTGATAACCGGAGGGGGGGGGTATAAATGTGGCGTTTCCAAAAGACGGTTCCTCGAAAACGTGAATCGGGCGATCGCCGCGCCCAATGGCCGCCTCCTAAGACTCAACGGCGATCAGATTTTCCAAAGCACAACCGAAGCTAATTGTTTGTTTTTGACAAATTTTACATCGAACAAGTTAAGATTCAAATCAAATTTAAGCGCTATTTAATTGTAATCGCTCTTTGAACTGAAACAAAAAATGATTCAGATGTAGGGAGCAACACACAAAGAATAATATATATATAATTTTTATTTTATTAATATATATATATATATAATGTAACATATAATAAAAATGATAAAAACAAAAAAGACGAAGGCCGCCGCCTAGTCCTCGCCCTCCTCCTCCTCCTCCGGCGGCGCCGTCCTTCTTGGCCAAGTCCTCGAGGACGATCCCGCCAACCGCTCCACCTTGGGGGGCGTAGTGGTTGATCTTTTCTTCCGCAGGTGGCTCCACCGTTGAAGAACACCATGGCCGTCCCGCCGCCTCCTTTAGCTTCCTCGAAGGCAAGCCGAGAAGATCGAGGGTGAAATCCCTCTCGAGTATCTCCCCGATAGCGGCGCCGATCGCCTAGCCGATCAGCATTGGCCGCCACCTCTAGCCGGGAGGCTAGAACATCCACGCGGCCCCGCTTTAGGAGAGGGGGGACAGAGGAGTCGGTCGCCGGAGTCGGACCGGGGGTCGGCGGCGCCGGGCGCCCACCACCGGTTCCTTGCCCTTGTCCTCCGCCGCCCATCTCCTCCCCGGTGTGCTTGTTGATCCCCGAGCCCGAGGCAGCCATTGCGCCGATGAATGCAAAGGAAATGTGGCCGGATTAGAGAACCGGAAAGGATGAACGCCATGATCGGAGTGTGTGCTTAAATAGTGATTTAGCCGGTTGCTCCACTTCCCCACGATCGAACGCGTGTCAACCCAACCGCTTGAATTCCCACGCGATCGCCGGTTGAATTCGCGACGATCTCTCTGGCCGGGCACCGCGCTTCCCGCGACGCACACGTTGCGCTCAATTCTCGGGGCTGCGCTTTCCAATGGCGCCGCCGGACGACAACAGAAGTCTCCATTTTCATTGATCACCGCCGGGCCCACACATGAACCGGGCAAAGTGATTAACAAATCGGTGAAAAAATAGTTATATCTCGTAAAAAATCAATTTATTGAAATCATTAATTTTATCTCAGCGTTAATGCATTGAGATTTCAACTAACCCCGTCGCCCGCCACGTACACCCGTATTATAAATTTTCATTTTAGTAGTATGTATATAGGCTGCCGAGTAGGTCATGGCTCGCGGATACGTCACGGCCGCAGCCTTGAGAATCGCGGTTGCTCTAGTCTTCACTACCGGTTCCGCTTTAATTAAACCGGCCGATGTCTCGCTTCCCATGAGAAAAGGCCGAGCACACCCCGCCGCCGGCCGACGGGTTATATCAATGTCGCAATAACACCGCCGGGTGCACTTTTCAAGACCGTAGCGATCACACATAACACCGCCGGTGTACCACTATGCGGCAGCGTTATGGAGTATCACCGCCGGGTTAAAACTAAGAACCGGCAAAGATTTTGCATTGTCAACGGCGAACAAGACGCCCGACGGCCCGACCCTATACCATTGCAGTGAAGGAGCACTATTGCCTCGTTCTCCGCACCACGGCCACGTGCTTGGATTATGCCGGTGTGCCAATTATCCCAAGCAGTGAACTTCCATATCAATGCCGGGGTTTAGGGTTGAAACCGTAGTGATCAGTCCATTACCTCACGGCATCCGGCCTATAAAAACGGCTAGTGTGGCCCTTAGGTTTGCAATTCAGTTCTGTTCATCCTCTTTCTTCATACTCTTGATTGCTTTGTTCTTCTTCCTCGATCTTCTTTGCTACTCTCCACATACATATCTATGGCCTCTCTATGGGAGAAAGCCCTCCACGTACAGATATCGTTCTTATGCATCTTAGGCCACCAAAATGGTTCACACACAAGAGGTGCTACAAGAGTCTTATAAAGATTCAGCAGCGCCGAAGGTTAGAACAGCCTGTGAGATTCATGGAGCCATCCGGTTTCAGGTGCTTGAGAGGAAATTTGGGACAGCTGGATTTACATGTCCATATGAGAGACATGGCATTCTCCTGGATAAGATCATATCGATTTATGAAAATCTGCTTCAATGAAAATCTCCTTTGGTGATCAAAGCAGATTTTCATAGATTAACATGATCTTCTCTTGCGAATGCCTATGCATGCTGTCATTGGACGCAACCACGCCTTTGGCCATTGCAAAGATAATTATCCTGTAAGGCATCCTTGCCGTGGATTCAATGTAAATCTAGCACCTATGCCCGAGGTGGTTACAATGCTACACGTTATGCTTATCGATCTAAGTAAGGCGGATGGGACCTCCGTGAAGAACCAATGTATCTCGTGCTTGGGCAAAGTCCCGACAGAGACGGGGCTTCATCTCCCGGCAACGGCACAAGAATGCACGCTACTTGGCTCCTCGCTTTCCGTCTCTTCCGGCAGTCCATGCAACAATGGCGTTGCATGAGCATCACACCTGTGTTCTCTGAAAAGCAACGTTGTAGCTTAATCTTCAAAAACACCCTTCTAGTACTCGCCGTATACACCTTTGTCTACCCATGATAAAATGTTTATGTGGAGGGCTTTCTCCCAAATAGAGGCCATATATGGATAGGAGAATTGGCAAATAACAGAAGAGGTCACGGGCAGACGGTTCGCCATACATGGCTCTCTCGCGCTAGGGGCTGTTTTTATAGGCGGTGGTAGGTGGGAATGAGTGGTGGTAGGTGGCAACAAGTGTGATCTTGTCACCGTGAGCGGTGGTAGGTGGCAACAATGTGATCTTATCACCGTGAGCGGTGGTACCGTGTGTGTGGTGGCAACAAGAAACCGATCACCGTCGGGTCAGCCCGACGTTTATACCCGGCAAGTGAACCTATAATTTAACACCGCCGGGATACCGTTAAACCGGCAGTGATTAACTATAGAAATGGGCGCGAGGTGAAAATTTCACGAGTCATTTGAACCCCGCGCCATTCGCTCCGTACCTCGACGATATATAATAGCCGGCGCCGGGCGAGCTGAAATTTTCCCAGTCATTTCAACTCCGCGCCCCAATCGTTCCCCACCTGCCGCCGACGGAGCACCACCACCACACACGCCCCGCAGCCGTCCGCCCGCCCCCCCTCTCGCCCCCCTCCATTTCTTCTTCTCTCGATGTCCCCAACGCCGCGGCCGGCCCCCCGCGCCCTTTCACGGTGAGAACTAATTAGCCATTTAGTTCCTCGAGATTTTGCCTATGAGAATGAGATCTAATTCGCCGCTGTTCTCGCCTCGCCCGCCCGCCGCTTCTTCTTCATCCACGCCGACGGGGACCACCGCTACACCGACCGCCGCCTCGCAGCCTCCCCGCCGTCCCCCCCTCTACGCCCGACACCGCACCGCCGCGACCTCGAGCCTCGATTCCGCCGGAAGAACGCCCGTCCCGCGCCTTCGCTTCCTTCTAGGACGCTGCGTCTCACACCGCCGAGACAAGACAGGAGCGCCGCGGACCGCACGGAAGCTCGGTGAATGCGTCTGGCCACGCCTTTGAGTTGTTCGTTGAAATGCCCGTGTTGATAAATCCAACCTACTATTTCCTTTTTCTATTTAGATTTTGCTTTCAAACAGTTTCAGGATCCTAATATAGTGCCAAAAGTATTTTAATTGGTCTATGGTGAACAAATTAGATTTAAACATTGTGGTCATTTACAAGCAATGATTGAAGACATTCTAATGCTCGAATTGTGATTGAAATGAGATAGATGTTGAAATTCATGAGTTTTGTGGTGTTCAAAATCTTGTCGTACAACATTTCGAATGACATAGCATTAACATCCTATTTTGGCTGCATGTATAGGCAAACCATGGCGTGGTATGTAGTGCATGTTGGTCAAGTGCTAGGATCTATCGAACCTGGGAAGATTGCTCGCTCAAGTCTCTGGCTACCCCGGTAATTGTTACAAAAATACAAGACTGAAGTGAAGCTTTCAGTGGCCTACTATGGTGAAAACTTTCACTATCAACCAGCCCCCGAGATCGATGAGAAGCCTCTCTCCATAGATATGAAGATTAGGAGAATTGTGACTTGGCCTATGAAAGATGTTTTGATTTTGTCATGGCTATTGCCATTGTTTTCCTTATTTGGAAGTTGATGTCCTAGGCTCAATTTCATAGAACATTAGGTGGAGTTAGTTGTATGTAACCTTTGAACCATGTAATGTATCTATGATGCTTTTATGGGTTTAAAAATAGCTGATTTTCAGGAAAAAATTCATAAATTATAAAAATTTTAAACAAAAACGTCGGGTGACATGGTTGACAGTGAATGACATACAAATCGGTAGTGTAACTACACCAAACACTATCGGTTTGAATTACAAACCGTCATCGATGACGTAAAACATCACCGCCGGGCTGCACTAACCAACCGATAGTCTTCACTCTAATAACTTATTTTCGGGTTGAAATCAGCCGACAAGTGTTCACGTAAAGTTCAGCGACGGGTTCAAAGTAAGCCGCCATTGTTAGCTCTTCGATACATTGTCGGCTCAGTCTAACCCGATAGTGTTATCCCCACAGCTTCGGTTCGTTAAAGCCCGACAAGTGCTCCCAATATCAACTCGCGCCGGCTGACTTCGAACCTCGCATTGCTTGATCAAAAAAATGCTGCCGGTCGCGGAACACCCGACACAAGTGTTGTTCGGTGACGATCGCGCTGCGGTTCGATATCAAACCGCAGTCTCTCCTCGCATCACCGCCGGTGTTTTGACCCGGTAGTGTTTCAAACCCCACATCACTACCGCTATGGTTCTGCCGGTTCAGTTTTCGGCACTGAAGGGGGGTTGGAGCCCGGCAGTGATGGACAATTCTGTAGTAGTGACTGTACGTAGCTGTGCCTATCTCATTTCTCTCCCTCTCTGCAAAAGGAGGACTTTTTTGCGATCATCTTATTGGCCTGCTGACTGCTTGTCTGCATTCAAGTTAGCCAATGGTTTCACCAATCACTATATTTAATATTCAACTCACGACAGCTAAAGGGATGTAGTGAACTTGTCCCAACCTGTATGGCATATACATATAATATGATGCTTCAGTGGAAGAAGTAGGATTCCATCAGATTTTAGAGAAAACATTATTATTTTAGTAATTATGCAAAATTGTTGAATTGAACTTGGCCTATACTCCAATTACAACCTAACGCGCTATTCTTGTAATTATCTCCCGTTAGAAAAAAACCGCCTGGCTAACACCAAAATCGGTCGCAATGGACAATGGACAATGTTTTTTTGCTGAATTTTTTGTACATTCAGCACTCCTTTATATGCTGGACCACTTTTTTTTTTTGCTGATTTTTTCTGCCCTTTAGCTATATATAAGTTGCTGAATGGACAGTGGTTTGTACATTCAAGTGCGATCGTATACTCGACCACTTCGGTTCAAACACGTTCATCACTTGAAACAATGGAACTACCACCTTGGGCCACCTTCCTCGGCGTGGTGCTGGCAATCCTGCTCTTACTGGTATCCACTCTCCACCGCAACCGCCTCCAGAAGCCCTCTCGCAAGTACAACCTCCCACCGGGGCCGCGACCGTTGCCGGTTATCGGCAACCTGAACCAGATCGGCGCTCTCCCGCACCGGTCTATCCACGAGCTCTCCAAGAGCTACGGCCCGCTCATGTCCCTCCGCTACGGCTCCCCTGCCCGTCGCCGCCGCCGGCTCGTCTGTCGACATGGCCAGCTTCTTCCTCAAGACGCACGACCTGTTGTTCATCGACCGCCTCAGGACCACGGCCGGAAAGTACACCGGCTTCAACTACTCCGACATGCTATGGTCGCCATACGGCGCCTACTTTCGGCAGGTGCGCAAGTTCTGCAAGACCGAGTTTTTCAGCAACGCGCGGCTGAGGGCTCAGGAGCACATCCGGGAGGCTGAGGTGCGCGCCATGATGCCCGGCCTGTATGCCGCCGCTGGGCAAGTGTCGCCCGTGAGTCTCATGGACCACCTCTTCCAGCTGAACATCAACGTCATTTTGCTAATGGTGCTGGGAAAGAAGCACAACTACGTCGACCAAGACAACATGCCGACAGCGACGCCCGAGGGGTTCAAGTGGATGATCGAAGAGTTCTTCAGCCTTAGCGGCAGCTTCGACGTCGGGGACATGATTCCGTGGCTCAGCTGGCTGGACCTGAATGGACACGTCAGGAGGATGAAGAGGCTCAGGGAGATGTTGGACCTTTTCCTGGACAAAGTTGTCGACGAGCACAGCGAGCGGCGGCTGCGGGAGGGCAAGGACTTCGTCACCCTAGACGCGGTGGACATGCTGCTGGAGCTCGCTGATGATCCAAAACTCGAGGTCCCAATCCACCGAGATGGCGTCAAGGCATTCACGCTGGTATGTAACAAAAAAACTAACTCCTCCAATGTTAGTTGGAAGCATGATATGCATGCTTGCACTTTGATTGCAGAATCTCCTCGTTGGACTGCCGGACACCACATCGGTGACCGTCGAGTGGGCCATGTCGGAGCTTCTGAGGCACCCCGACGTGCTCGCCAAGGTCACCGAGGAGCTGGACCATGTCATCGCCGCGAGCGCCTCCTTGTCACGGAGGGGGAAATCCCAAGCCTCCCCTACCTGGAGGCCGTCATCAAGGAGACGATGCGGCTGCATCCCGTGACGCCATTGCTAGCGCCCAGGCTGTCACGCAAGGACGTGTCCGTGTGTGGGCATGACATCCCGGCGGGCACTATGGTGTTCGTCAACGTCTGGGCCATCGGCCGCGACCCCGCCATCTGGGGGCACGACGCCGGCAAGTTCCAGCCGGAGCGGTTCGTCGGGAGCAGCGTGGACGTGAAGGGACAGCACCTAGAGCTGCTTCCCTTTGGGTCCGGCCGCCGGATGTGCCCCGGCTTCTCGCTCGGCCTCAGGATGGTCCAGCTGCTCCTGGCCAACCTCGTGCATGGCTACTCCTGGAAGCTCCCAGATGGTGTCTCCTCGGAGAAGCTCAGCATGGAGGAAACGTTCGGGCTGGCCGTGTCCCGCAAGGTCCCGCTCGAGGCTGTAGCCGAGCCCAGGCTCCCGGCGCACATGTACGCCGGCGGGCCATAATGCATGCACGCATCCAATGCACGTTATGCTTTGATGCTTCCTTCTGTCTCTGTCTGTTCAAATAATGTGCGTGTATTTTCATTTTGTAATTCACACACTTATATCCCGCACTACTGGAGGCTGAGGCTCTACCGAGCGCCAAAAGCGCTCAGTAAAGACCTAATAGCGCCGGTGGAGGCACTACCGAGGGGGCGCCGGTACCCGCCCCCCGGTGAAATTTTAAACGGGGAAAATAGTGTACCGAGCGCTAAAAAACGGCCCCTCGGTGCAACCCGTGCCACACTGCACCGAGGGCTCGGCCCCCCTCGTAAAACCTGGCGTCACGTCGACGGCGTTTGCCACCGTCGACGTCAACTACACCGAGGGTCACCTCAACCACCCTCTCGGTGCAATTTATTTTTAAAAACTTGAAAACATTATCTACCGAGGGCCCTGTTAGAAGGGTGCTCGGTAGACTCAAAATTAAAAAAACCCTGGACACCAGTTGCACCGAGGGCCAGCTCATCCATGCGCTCGGTGTAATATGGTCGTTTCACCGAGGGGCGTGGACGCGCTCGGTGAAACGACCATATTACACCGAGAGCTGGTTTCACCGAGCGCTACCATCGGTGTACCTGGGAACATGGGGTTCTCTGGCCCCCATCTCCCAGATTCACCGAGCACTGCCCTCGGTATAGCGGCCTGTACCGAGTGTCCCGCTCGGTGCTGTGACCATATTTTTGTTTTTTTATTCCTATTTTTCCTGTCCACCTTTACAAATGAAGCATACAGATCACATATCACATATATTTGACATCCATGCACTGATACAACTCATTCATCACATATATATCACATACATGATCGAAACATAGATTAATTAGTCCAATATCCGGCACAAGTCTAGTTACACTAATACAACTCATAGTCATCAAGTTAGAATGTACTCAACAAAACCAACAACAAAACCTAGAGCCTAATGGGTTAACCTCGCGCTGGTGGAGCTTGCACCAAAGAATGGGTGGTCCAAATTAGCAATGTACTCAAAGATAGGAAGCATCCGCAGCTGCTCTCGTGCGAAACTTCTTGTGACTGTTATCTGGAAAACCACTCACTTGCTCATTGCATTTTGCCTAGCTGTCATAGACTCCAGGAATGACCCCACGGTATACAACATATCAAGCCATAGCCTTAAAAAGTAGAAGGAAATGTTAGTCACGGTTTGATAACAAACATGAGGTAATATAAATGGGGCCTCAAAGATAATATAGTGTAGCCTTACGCTAAAAAGAGCATAGAGCCTCTCACCTCCCCTTGATGCTCTCTCGAACATGAACAAGTGAGGATCATGGAGAAAGTGAGAAGCTCTATGTTCTTTCTGTTGAGCAGCGGCATAAGCTTTGCATCACAGGCCAAGCCATAGCCTTTAAAAAGTAGAAGCAAATGTTAGTCATGGTTTGATAACAAGTATGAGGTAATATAGATGGGGCCTCAGCATAAGATAGTGTAGCCTTCTGCTAAAAAAGAGCATCGAGCCCCGAACCTCCCCCTTGATGCTCGAACATGAACAAGTGAGGATCATGGAGAAAGTTCAAAGCTCGATGTTCTTTTTGTTTAGCAAATGCATAAGTTTTGCATCACGTGCCAAGTCCAAAATGAGATAGGAGAACAAAGAATGAAAATATATCATAGGTCGCTAAAAAGAACATAGTTACATAAAGGGACTCAGTCATAGGTGCACACTGATCATCCTTGCTGCCAAAGCAATTTCAAGGTAGTCATGGAACCGTGGATTGCATCCATACCCAGCTATCAAGGAGCCATGGAACTCTGACTCCATTATTGCTTGGGTATGGATGCAAGTCACGGTTTGATGACCACCATGAGGTAATAACGATAATGCAGCTCAGATTCATGGCACTAACATCACAGTCATAAAATAAGGCATCATTGCATTCCAGAACCGATATATAAGCCCAAAATGAGATAGGAGAACAAATGTAATGAAAATATATAAGAGCAAAGCTTCCATAGGTGTGGCAAGAAAAGGAGGTAGCCCTCGTTTTTCAAGTAGGTTTGTATCATAGCACGCTAAAAAGAACATGCCACTCCGCACTTCCCCTTGATGCTCTCTGAACATGAACAAGCGAGGATCATGGAGGAAGTGCGGAGCAGCATGTTCTTTCTGTTGAGCAGCGGCAAAAACTTTGCATCACAGGCCACCATTGCATAAAGGGACTCAGTCATAGGTGCACATTGATCATCCTTGCTGCCAAAGCAATTTCATGGTAGCCATGGAACCGTGGCTCAGTCCATTCCCGGCTATGAGGGAGGCACCGAACTGACTCCATCATTGCCTGGGAATGGACGTGAGCCATGGTTTGATGACCACCATGAGATAATAAAGATAATGCAGCTCAGATTCATGGCACTAACATCACAGTCATAAAATGTAAGCATTTTAGAACCAATTGCATCATAGGAACGATATATAAGCATAGCCTCAGAATTAAATGCCCATTTCTTTAATATTTGAACTAGGAGCATAAGGACCAATAGATAACAGAGTTCATGGTGCCATGAAACCATGTGACACATCCAGCCTAGTCATCGAGGTGGACAACAGTTGCTAGGCATGGATGTATCACATGGATCGATGACAGGCATGAGAACATAAACAAGTCCTAGTCTTTCACTGGGCATTGTAAAGCATCATAGGCATAAAAGGTCAAAATTTCGACCACAAGCATTATGACCACTCCACCATCACGACCACAACCATCACGACCACTGTTCGATCACGACCACAACCATCACGACCACTCGACCACAACTAGTGGTAGCCAAATACCTCACCTTTGCGCGGATCAGGGTGTGGTCCTCCTCCTCGTTGCCTTCTTGCAGCAGGGGTGTGGTCGCGGCAGGGCACGGTCCTCCTCCTCGTTGCCTTCTTGCAAAGCGGGGGTGTGGTCACGGCGGGGCACGGTCCTGCTCCTCGTCCCCTCCTCCCTACTCCGTCCTCCTCCTCTTCCCCTCCTTTTCCCTCCTCCACCCTCCTCCTCCCCCTACCTCCTTGCGCGGGCAGGGCCCGGCGTGCTAGGGGACGCCGGCCGGCGGCGCAGACGGGTGAGGAAGGCATGGGCGGGGCCCGGCATGCTAGGACACCGGCCGGCGGGCAGATGGCGAGGAAGGGCGCGGAAGGCGCGGGTGAGTGTGGGGCTGGCGAGGTGGCGGCCGGCAAGCTTGACGGCCGTGGAGGTGGCCGAGCGCACGACGGCGACGACGGGGCGAGGAAGTCGTGGGCGGGGGCGCATGCGGGAGTGCGAGCGGGCGCGACGACGGCCGGCGCGGGCGCAGACCGGCGAGGAAGCGGGCGGGAGCGCGACCGAGAGGTGGCGCAGACGGGCGGGAGGTGGCGCGGCGCACGGCCGGATTGACGCCGGCGGTAGGTAGGGGAGGAGGAAGGTGGAGGAGGTAGGGGATGAGTGAGTGAGTGAGTGTGAGTGAGTGGATAAGATGCGAAGTTGGGGTGGGGGTGGGTTGGAATGGATAAGATAGGACCGGCATTCTGGGTTAGGTCTTTACCGAGGGTCCTCTTCTACCGAGGGGTCGCTCATGGGGCACTCGGTACATGTCACCGAGGGCTGATTCTCGTAGGGCTCTTGGTAGACACAGATTGTACCGAGAGCCCAACACCGGCCCTCGGTGAATATATATATATATTTTTTTTGAATTTTGGATCCAAATTTTTGTGTGTGGTTTATACAATGCCTCCTAGGTAATGTTCAAATTTCATATTTTTTTCAAAACTATTTAGTATATATTTTGATTTTCTTTCTTTTATTTGATTTTTCTTTTATTAGCCAAATTTGAACTGGAAACCATTCGAATAGAGCGTAGACATGAACAGTAAAAAATTATATTCATATTCGTGAGTGCGATGTTAGGCCTCATCTAGAGCTATCCCCAAAACTTTGAACATCTCCTTAACGGAACATGACCATTCACTCGCGGCTGAATAGTTTTAAAATTATAGTAATTTCAAACGAGGTTGAAAAATCGTGAAACTTGTTGATTTGTCATGAAATCATATGTGGAGACTACGAAAAAAATTTGGGAAGGTTTCGTTGACGTTGGTGTCAACGATGGTTGAAACTCAGGACATATAACACATGTGATAATAGAACTTATGTGGAGTTGTCTAGGGTTTTGGCCATTCTATGAACCAACCTTTACGAAACATTCCCAATTTTTTTTTTATAGCCTCCACATATGATTTCATGACAACTCAACAAGTTTCATGATTTTTCAACTTCGTTTGCATTTTATATAATTTAAAAACTATTCACCCGCGAATGAATGGTCATGATCCGTTTAGAAGATGTTCAAAGTTTTGGGTCAATCCCCGAATTAGGCCTCACATTGCATTCAGGAATATGAAAACCATTTTTCCTTTCATGTTCCCCTATATTCGAATGTCTTACGCTTTAAATTTGGCTTATAAAGAAAAATTCAACTAAAAGCAATAAAATCAAAATATATAGTAAATTGTTTTTAAAAAATGTCAAAATTGAAATGAACTAATAGGCAATGTATGAAAGACACACAAAAAAAATTGGACCCCAAATTCAAAAAAAAAGTGTTTTTTACCGAGAGCGTACGTTGAGCTCTCGGGAAAACACCTCTACCTAGGGTCATTCGGTGAAGCCCTCGGTACAATCCTGTGAAATTTTGAATTTTAGAATTTCATTGCGAAATTTGGTGACAAAATTTAAAAAAAAGGTTTACCGAGGGCCGAATTTGAACCCTCGGCAAAGGCCCTATCTCCCGGACTCTCCGCCTTCTTCCCCCAATCCCTCCCCTCTCTCTCGATACTTCACCTTCTTCCCGCCGCCACCGCGCTTGCCGGCGGTCGGCCGCCACCAGCGCCACCGCGGGCGCCGCCGTCGCCCACATCGGCCACACTCACCGCCGCCGGCCGCCACCCCCAACCACCGCCACTCCCACCAACCACCGCCACCACCGCCCGCCGCCACCGCGCTCGCCATTCGGCCGCCACCGGCGCCCACCGCGGCAGCGCCCGCCGCCGCCCACATTAGCCACACTCACCGCCGCCGGCCGCCACTCCCCCAACCACCGCCACTCCCACCAACCACCGCCACCACCGCCCGCCGCCACCCGCCAAGCAGCCGCAGCGAGGCACCCCCCAACGCCGGCCACCCTCACCAACGCCGGCCACCCTCATAGACGTCGGTCACCCCCGCCAACGCCGGCCACCCTCACCAACGCCGGCCACCCTCATAGACGCGGGCCAACCCCGCCAACGCCGCCACCCTCACCAACGCCGATCCGCATTAAGGTATACATTGCTATAAATTTTTTAAGTTACATTGTTATGATTTCTCAATAATGATATGTGTGGTATTATATAATTATACTATATATTTCTATTAAGTTGCAAAAAAATTGAAACTAATTTGTATAATTTTCTAGATGGCCGGACGTAATCTTCCACCTCCAGAAGTCAGAGGTTTCTGTGGCCATCTAGCGACCCGGGGATTTGACCCTGATTGGAGATCTCTGCCCACCATAACGGAAAATGTTCGAATAATAGTAAGTATTTGTATAATTAATTTGTCAAATATTTTTGTACATGTATATTTACCATTTATATGAATTTTAAAACTATTGCAGCCAATTGACCAAATCACTTGGCTTAAACACACTCTCTCGTACTTTGGTGTTCATGAAGTGGTCGTCCAACACTCACATCATCTTCATAGTGAATTGGGACAACAAATTCAATGTCAAATTAGCTTTTCCATCGCCCCTAGAAGGAGAGGTGGAAATCCTATAAACATCTCGAGAGGTTGGAACAAAGTCGCATGTGAGCGGCCCGGCGGTTACACAAAAACATCTTTGTCATGAGATGTGTAACGAAGCTTCAAGAACATGGGTACACTCGCCTACATTCTCCGCTTTGTTGATGACAGCTAAAAGTAGGAACATGCTTGATGATGTTGCGGGATTTGCCGCAAAACCAGGCTCGGAGGAACCAAAATGATGTGGTAATCTCGATATGTTAATTTGTCACGCTTTTATACCTAGAATTGATGTGGTACTTTAGAGATGTTCTCATATTTTTTTTCCCAATAATTACAGGTTCAACTGTATGACTTAACCTACGCCTGGTTGTAGTTATGCATCCATTCTTACCCAAACAATGTCTCGATTGGGTTATGTTTGGACATGGGCTAATCCAATACCAACGCCGCACTACAGATGGATATCGGGCAAAGGTGGTTGCCCGTGAAGATTGGAGATCCGGCGACATGCCCAGGCAAATGGTTAACCGTCCTCGCGGACCATGTCGTCAGTAGTTGTGAAGCAAAGGAGGATGTATTAGTGAGAGCGTTGGTCTACATTTGGGAGATCTCGTGCATTAAATATCGGTGACCTACACTTCACTCAATTTTGGCTAGAAGGCCGGCAGCAGTGAACTTGTAGTGAAGTTGTAGTACAACTTGTAGCTGTATGTGACTTGTTTTAAATTATGCACTTTAAATTATGTAAGTTTGTATGGATGTGATATATATGTGAGTTGTTTTAAATTATGTAAGTTTGTATGGATGTGAAAATTATGTGACTTATTTTTGGATTGTGTTTGTCTAGGTGGATTGAAAATCAGGAAAAAAAAATAAGGTCATTGTACCGAGCGCCATGGAAACGGCCCTCGGTAGAGTGACCATATTCTACCGAGCACCAGAAACAGCGCTCGGTAGATTTGACGGCAGGGGCGCCGTCGTCGACGGTATACGCTGGGAGCGTCAACGCCACCGAGGGTGGCTCTTTGCGGAGAGGTGGTGCTCGGTGGAGGCAGCCTCTACCGAGGGGTACAGGGTACCGAGGGCGGTGCTCTCGGTAGAATAACCTGTACCGAGAGCTTTCTTTTTCAGAAAGGAGCTCTCGGTAGAGAGCGGAGCCACCGAGCGCTGGCCGTTGGCCGCTCGGTACACGTTCTGGCGCTCGGTGGAGGCTGACTGTGCGGTAGTGCCGCCCATCTTATCTTATCTTATACTATTACTATTACATCTTATACTATTACTATTACTATTACTAATTGGAGGATCCAACGAAAGTTCCATGTTAATTCTCACTATATGTGCTAAGAAAAAAGATAAATACTAGAAATTCTGGCCATCAAATCCAAAGTCTACAACCACCAATGACCATTGGATTTTGTCACAGCCGCCTTTGGGAGGGGCGGCAATGACGGTGCTAGCGGCGGCGTTCAACGGCGGCACGGTGAGGTAGGGGCGGTGGCAACGGGGCGGCGGCTGCATGGCGTGCGTGCGGAGAGGAGATGGCGCGAGCGGCGGTTAGGGTTGGAGAAGGAGAGCTAGAAATCTTGGAAGCTTTCGGTGCTACCCCTTTAATTTTTATGATTAAAATTCAACGAGTACATCCCCTTTAATTTTTCTTGGATGCGGGATTTACCCGGTACAACATTAGTCCTGTTTTAGGATGTCGATCACTTATCGAGGTCTATCCGTAACTGGACCCTAAAGATTACCATGTCATAGGACCTATCAAATGGTTAAGGATCTAATTATAACTTACACATATTACACATTATCTAAACCTTGTTATTTTATATGTGTCGCCTACTTTGTTACACTAGTATATGGCCCGTGCTAACGCTACGGCTTTTTTTAGGGGTGCACATAAATAATACCAAACGACAATATTTTGTTAATTAATAATTCAAGTTTCTTCCAATTGTATATGACCATTAGGCTCAACCTTTTTTTTAATGCAAACCCAGGCTCTATGGCCTTTCTATTAGAAAGGTAGGCACGAAGACATATCGAGCAAACAAAGTCATTACAGATTCTGGGAGGGTGCTTGCCCAAACATGGCATTCACCCCGGTCCTATCTCAAAGCCAGCTTTGCTAAATTATGTATTATTATTACATTACAAGCTCTAGGAAGAGACAATTTTACATAAAACAAAATGTTCATCATTCAATAATGCACGGGTGTCCCTTAGTAGCATACCAAAAGTCGCAAGGTCCATGGGGCACGTTTGGGGAGCTTGCTGAAGAATTGTCGAGTGCACCTCCACTCACACACGTGAAATACCTTGGTCTGTAGCTGCTTGCAATGCCTGAGCACACGCTGCAACTTCAGTAGTAAGCACATCAGGAATTGATCTTAGGTGACCAGCACCTGCAAGCACCACTTCACCAACATGGTCACAATCACGAAGAATGAAGCCCCAGATACCATGCATTGTTTCCTGAATGAAAGAGACATCAGAGTTTATTTTGAGCACATACTAATCACTTTCATACACTGCTACAAAACACAATAATCCTAGGAACAAAAGTAGAGCAATCTATGGCATGCCTGCATGAAGATCACAGCTAGGCCGGCCGACCACCGCCCGCTGCCGCAGATCTTGCAGCACGCACCCATGCCACCAAAGATCCATCGGGGTAGAAGTAGATCACACAGTCGAATCCAACCACGTCGAACAACTCGGAGGAGATGAAGCATATCCCATTTTTTTTAACTTGCCATGCATTGATCGCAAGGTCATCACCGAAAAAAAAAAAAGCTTTGATTGGATGAAGCAAAAACAAATGCGCGCAGGTAGATCGATGGATATGTAATAAGAATAAGATCATCCGATCATAGGGACGTTGACGCCGGCAGCGAGAATTGCACGATTCGGATGGCGCCGATCCTGGAGACGTTGGCGCCGCGATCACGGGATGTATATGTAGCAGGGGCGTGCCGACAGCGAAGGTGGCGCTCTAGACCACGAACATCTCACGGCAACGGCAGCGCCGATGGCCAGTGGCGGCGGCGTTCAGGGATCCCATTGTGGCCAGTGGCGGCAGCGCTGACCGTTTCCGTCGCGGCGGTTCCCAGGCCTTCGTGACGTGCATGAGAAACAAATGTCGTCGTTTCTTTCTATTTTTAGTTTTTGTTTCTCGGGGACAAATGTCGTGGTTTCTTTCTATTTTTAGTTTTTGTTTTTGCGGTGATGGGCTTCGAACGTTGGTTGCAAGGTGTGAATCAAACCTCCATGCGTGAGAATGTGCAGTGGGAGGTGAGGGTGGTTGCAAGGTGTGAATCAAACCTCCATGCGTGAGAATGTGCAGTGGGAGGTGAGGGTGTAAGACCCTGCATCAAACTTCCAATCTTAGCCCTCCAATCAGATGATGCTGTTTCGTGAGCCCTTGATTTCGTGAGCCCTCTAACTGGGACATTATAGTATAGATAGATGAACTGTTTATTCAAGGAAGACAAAGGATGCCCAAAGACGGAAGAAGAGCTGAATGCATTTGAACCGAGATATCATGTGGCTAGTCATGTGATGTGTGACCGTGCAACACCCTTTCTTCTTGTTTTTTTTTTTCGTGTGATTTTCCTTTTGGTGCTGATGGCAAACTGTGCAATGCAACCCACAACGTGTGCATGTGGTGGGGTTGACACGCTTGGGTGTATAACAATCTGGGTGTATAACAATCACAAAACAACAATTTTTTAATAATCTGGGTGTATAACAATCACAAAACAACAATACATTAATCATGTGTCCTAAATAAAATCAAATATCACTTTCGTGATGACATAAGCGCATTTATTCTGATCTTGACAATTGCTTCCATGTTTGCCATTCATTCTCAAATCCTTTTGGCAGTGTTGCTACCCAACGATGAGATCTTGAAACAAAATCAATAATGGATGTGTTTTTAAGTTGTTTTATACATCTCATAACTTATATTTAACTTATGCATCAAGCATTTAGCAACTTAATTATTTTGTATTTTTTGAGACAAACTTGTCTTGAATATCTAGTAGAATTGTGCAAACACACTTAGCACATAAATTTGATGTCTTGGTTGAACATATGAATAAGCTTATGGCAGCTAAACCTGAAAAACAAACATTTTTGGTAACATCTCCGATGCCGATAGGAGCAAAATAGCTAGATATATGCTAATGGACTAGTCATTTTGAAAGCAACCCCAGCGATGCGTTGGATTAATTTGATGGATGGATGTAGTCCCTTCACTATACACCACGGGATGCAGCGGTGCAGGTAAAGGTCCTACTCTTGTCATATGAATCTTGAATCAACTGGCTACCTACTGTACCTTGCTAGCTGTGCCTATCTCCTTTCTTTCTCTCTACAAAAGGAGAACTTTTTTCGCGATCATCTTATTGGCCTGCTGACTTGTCTGCATTCATGTTAGCCAATGGTTTCACCAATCACTATTTAATATTTAACTCAGGATATCTACAAGTGAACCCCTACCTGTACGGCATATACATATATGATGCTTCAGTGGAAGAAGTAGGATTCCATCAGATATTTTAGGAAAAACATTATTATTTTAGTAATTATACAAAATTGTTCAAATGAACTTGGTCTATACCTTAGTCACCTGGGAACGGGAATGACCTAGCGTTCCACGTTCCGGGAATGTCGTTCCGGGGACGGGAACGTGGGAACGTTTTCTTTCCCACAGTGTAAAACTGCATCCAAAACGCCGTTCCTCGTTCCTCGATCCGTCGTTCCGGAAACTGCGGTGACCAAGTCCTATACTCCAATTACAACCTAACGCATCATTCTTGTAATTATCCAGATCCCAAATCAACTTCTGATACGTTGACCAAGAAACAGCTAGTAATTAATTTGCTCAAATTAAAACAAAACTAGAAGCACTCAAGAGTCAAAGCCGGCCGGCTCGTCGAGCGATGCGGTCGTTCGTTCGAAGCGTTGGCACTTCCATCGCCAGATCATATGGAAGACAGTGGCAGAGATTTCCACTGCCAGTTCTAATGGGAGTGTGGCTTTCAACCTTCCAAGCAGCGGCGAAACTTCTTTTAACCACCGGTTTGTATGTTCATCACACTTTTTTTTTTTTTTGCGATAAGGAAAAAATCCATTGATGCTAAAGCAAGTTACATCCTCTTATTACAAAAGTAAACCAAACTACTCCGCCTCCATTGATGGGAGACAAGAAACCTTGAAAAAGCCATAAATTCCACCATCCAGGATCACCATCCCAAATGGATATGCCACGGACGCAAGCTCCGATCTGAACGAACAGGGCCATCTCACCATCCACTGTCGTCATCCTCATGCCCATCACTTTTGCAAAAGAGGAATAAACTGCTAAAACTCCACATGCAAATATAATGAAATTGGCGCCGCCGATTACGTCGTCGAACTCATCGTCGTTGCCTTCACCAGATTCGTCATGAGAGAACACAAGTCCAACCGACATCCAGATAGATATCGTTGGAAAACTAAATCTCACTAGCCCATCGCCATGGCTACATAGAACCACAACGAGACAAAGGAAGGGCCGGAGTACCTTATTCTCCATCAATGGTGATGTCTTCGTCTTGCCATCACCGCTGAGGAACGACATACTCCATTGCTCCATCGACGATCTTGACGACGCCTTACGCTGTGGCCAATCTCTTCAATTGGATCTCCGGAGAAACCTTGAACCTTACTAGGAAAAAAAACTTATTAAAAACGATGGATCCCCACTCCCTTCAACCCCCGGCGTGATGCCGGAGGAGAAGGGAGGGGACCAGCGGTGGCAGCCCTAGGGTTTGGGGCGGCGGCGCAAGAGCCTCCCGTCCGTGCTCCGTGGGAGCCTCTAATTATGTCCATCACACTTTGGGTGACTAAATGTCTGTGCTAACTATTTTTGCCACCAGTTCGGTGTACGATTGGTGGCAAAGACCGTGATTGCATTCACCAACCGGATCATACGCCGAACCGACGGTGAAAACACACTCGTCGCTGCTGGTAAGCCACCCTTCTGTCGCCCCTCCGACTATGGACTGGTAGTTATTTGTTAAGTCGGTTCTCACATATCCAGCGGTGAAAGTCCCCGTGGTGTTCAAACTTTTGGTAACTAGAAGGATTTCCCATGCGTTGCTGCGTGAATGCAAAAGATTTTTTTCTATGAGAATCAACGATAGCTTATGCAAAGGGAAAAAAAACTACCAATGGCTAGATGGCCTCCACTTGAATAAAAAATAGAAAAAAGACATTCTACCGATGCTCTGCATCTATACGTTTGGAATTTGAATTAAAAAAATACTAAGTACTATTGTAACTCGTAAGCAACTGTTGCACTGACTAAACATTAAACGCCCACACACGTTGCATGGCTTTTGATGTCCTGTAACCAAACATGCTCTGTATCTTCACACCAATCTGGAATATGAGTAGGATCAAGCACAGTGAGAGTTTTTTCCTCACAATCCAACACAAAAAGGTTAACTGTTGCACAAACTAAACATTAAACGTCCACACATGTGGCCTGGCTTTTGATGTCCTGTAACCAAACATGTTCTATATCTTCACACCAATCAGGAATATGAGTAGGATCAAGCACAGTGAGAGTTTTTTCCTCACGATCCAACACAAAAGGGTTAAGGCCTCCTCTTTTCCATGGCATAAGAAGCTGCACAATGATTGGAATTAGAATTTCAGAAAAGAGCTCACAATAATCATCATAGAGAAATATCCTTACAAATCTGCAACGCGAGGCGTCATATTTCATATATGGCCAAGTTTCTAATGATTTAGCCAACTCTTGAACATTAAGCTCGTGAATAGTTAGAGACCAGGCTCACTTCCAATGATCAACCCTGAACTAACCACCATGGAAGCAATCAAGAAAGCTAGGATTAAGGGCACCATCTTGATATGTAAGTAGTGGGGAGGCATACAATATCAATTATGTTTCGAGGCAAGCAAGAGCTTATCCTTTTATCTGTAGACCAATGGTTCATTGTACTAATTAAAATGGTGCTTGATAAATAGATTAGGCAAATAGACTAAGCATGTAACACTTCAGAACTACTTTTTTGAACAGGTAACACAGCTAGGAATGAGAATAAAAAACATCCTACACATTTGCTCTATTATAAGTTTCAGAAGTTGGCAATTGCACGGCCACAGTAGTAGTTACATGATCATAGATAGTCAAGTTGTACTATGGCTAATCTCACAAAATCACTACCGAAATCAGAAGCACGCAGAGCAAAACAAAGGCTCAACAATGAATATTTCCATTTGTCGGACCATGGACAGTCCTGATGAAATCGCACAAAGATTTTAATTTGAACAATGGGCAGCCAACCATAGACGCAAACGCACTGCTTACCTTTACCTGATTGCCAAAGTACAGCTGCTCTGTTTGCGGCTAGCTAAGTCCCTGCAGCAGGATGAATTATTGTTGCCGAGCTAGGTGCTACTGCTGCCTGACCTGATAATTAGCCACGATAAACTGCTCTGTCATTGCCACAAAGAGAAAGAGCAGATGATGATCTGGTGCTGCCAAAGAATGGTGAAAATACAATGTAAAAACAGTCAGCCAAACTCTACTTGAATAAGAGCAAATCCAATCAAACTGAGTCTGAAAGAGACAATATAAGTCTTGAAATGAGCTGACACATGATTTGCTTGTGATCATAAAGCACTAAAATCACCATAAAATTATTGAAGCCAATCATATCAAACAGTGAATCCTTACTAAACAAATGGAAAGTGAAAACAAACCTCTGAAATATTCTGAGCATTTAAACTAAATATTCAGGCATCATATTTATGGGTTTTTCATAGATCAAACAAAACTTAAATTCACTTGAATTAATAATTATAGCACTGAACCTACAAACTCAAAGATAAGATAATGCAAATACTATGCCAGTAATAGTGGCAAAATACTATGCGAGCAACATGCTAGTGTGTTAGAATAATTTTCAAACTTAGCCAAATTGTGCTCCCTGGATTAGAAGTTCTAATTTTCAAACTAAGCTTAACAGTTGCCCACGTGCTCATTGATGACCTTCTTCTTTTCGTCAAAGAAGGTGGTAAATTCGTCACCCAAATACATTCAGGACGACTTTGTGACGAATTTGATATCGTCACTGGGGTCGCGTCACATTTGGCAATGCGTGACGAAGTGGCAATTTTAGTCACAGAAGTGCTTCCCATCCATGACCAAACGTTTGCGGTCACAGAAATGCTCTCCTTTTATGACCATTGGCTTTGGTCATGGCTATGCCCCTATTTTCGTCAGAAGAACTCGTCTGCTAGGCGAGTTCACGGCACCGTTAACGGCGTTTGTGCATCCTGATGTGGCGCGTGACGTGGCAGTCAACGTGGCGCGTGACGTGGCAGTTGACATGGCGCGCGACGTGGCAGCTTTGTCGCTTGTTTTCATAGCCCCACGTGGACCAGTTACGCTCTACCACGTGGCTTCATAATTTTGGTCATAGATTGTAGTCACAAAATCGTCAACAAAGACTCAAATTTTTTGGTCACAGATGAAATGTCAGAATCGTCAACAAATACAGCATAATTTGGTCACACAAAATCAGGTAAACGATATAATTGCAATTGATAGTAGCAAGACCACATAATTCCATGTTCAAAATAAAAAGCAGTATTCAACTGAGCATACAACTCAGTGCACAGCACCACCACTAGAGCATAAAACTCAAGTTCACAGCACACATAAGAACAAATACTGAAAAGTTAACAGGCCTCCTCCATCCCTGGGTGTTCCTCTCTACCAGCTTCTTGTACTCCTCCAACTCTTTTTGTTTGTCTCCATCCTTTCGTCAGCTTCTACAAGTAGTAAGTGTATTCAAAGAGCTACGCAAGAAACAAGTAGTAAGTGTATTCAAAGAGCTACATAGTACGGATCTTGCTCATGGAATAAATATATGCAGCTACTTAAGTTATTTTGAAGATCTATACTATTTATTATCACGGTTCAAACTGACATCTATATATTTTAAATTGGAAACTAAAATATTTTATTTACTTCTTTAATTTGAAATGGTAAAGTGAATTGGATTGTCATTTTTTGGACAGTGGAATGGTGAACTGAATTCTTAGGAACCTGCATAGTATCTGAAAGGGGGAACCAAATGGGAGAGAACCATTGTTCCATCGACCAGACTGCAAGCAAATAAAATATATGTAATCATAGACATCAGTGCTTTTGAGAAGTGCAACTATCGATGGGAAGTACTACTGTCAGTATGTATACTGCGAATACCACACATGCATGAACAAAGTAAATAAAAGAGAAGTGCTACTATTAATGACAAGTTCACTCGGATTCTTCTTTCAATAAGTAATTATTCCATCTGTACTATCAAGCAATGTTAGAAAAAAAAATGCCCATTCAATCATGAAAGAGCACCAGGTAAGCAGCTCAAAAAAGCTAATGCAAAAAAGTACTAGCCAGCATCAAGTTATAGTCGTGTAAAAGAAAACAGTAAGAAAATCATACTCAGAAGTCAACAATTGGTATTCAGATGGCATGAGATATGTATCACCGATCCAGCTATTGATTTCTAATTTAGTAAAGCTAGGCAATAACAATTGCAAAACAAAGTAAGAACATTTACTGAATTTTTTTTACCTTTTCTGCACACCAACAAGAATCAAATACCTGTAAACACTTCCTGGCAATCGTCAACCCTGCATCTCTGACAGAAAAATACATCTGGGCATGAATACAATTGGTGCACTAAATTTCAAACATCGATTCAGAATTTAAATATACATAGAGACAACATATATACAGGGTGCGGAAGATACGTGCCTGGGCTGAGAAGACAGTTTCGTCCATTAGATCTAGCTGGTGCATCCCATCTTCTAACCACCGATCGGATTGATCAGTACATTATTGAGGATGGTGAGTACCTTACAGGAACATGCCTTATCAGTCCTTGATGACGTGCTTGTGGTGCTCGAGTTGGGAGTAGCAGAAGGCCCGATTGCTGCGAGCAGATTCGACGAGGTCAGCGAGGCAGAGCAGATCAGAGGGATCTCGCGGATCAGGGCGGGGATAGCGTGCCATACCAGAGGCCATGGATGCAGGACAGAGATTGGACCTGGATGGAGTCGAGGAGGCGTATGACCCGGGACCAGTTGCGGGCACTGCAGAGGCACGAGAGCTCGGTGCGGCCGGTGCCCATGGCGGCGGCGGCGGCGGCGGTTCCATTGGAAGGAGCGCTCCCGCTGGAGGGAGGACCATCTCCAGCGACGGCCACGCGGCACCGCTGCTCGCCAACTCTCCACGCTAGAGCGTCGTGCTGCGCGAGGGGCTCAGCGCCGCTGCGTGTAGAAAAGAGAAACAGAGAGGAGGTTAGGGTTTGGGAGTGGATGAAGCCATGGTTATATATATATATTAGCCTTCTGATCCAACGGCTTTGATTGATCACGTGTTCATCCAATGGCTGCAATCCACCGGGCCAAAGTAATGGGCTGAAGTAAAGAGATAGGCAGAGAGGAGGTTATTGTTAGGCTGCACAGTGATGACGTGAATTAGACTCTTTTTTCCTTTTTAAAAAAATTCTAAACTCGAAATTGAATAAGACATAATTTTAAACTATAAATGAATTCCAATAAAAACATCAACTACAAAATTATAGAGATAAATAATTCAGATCTACAACTATTGTAATTTTCCTTTTTGCAAATGAGTTCATTTATACTTTAAAATTTAAATTATTCAAATTTTGTTATCATACTAAAATTACAGTAATAGTAAACTTGGTCTAAAAATTGTACAAAAGCACACAACACCATAGTTTGGTTCCATAAATACACCAAAAAGATTGAGACGATTTCGAGAAAATGGTACTACACATCTCACACTAGCATGAGCATCTCTCACCTAGTGACAAGGACATGTGTCAGAGATGTGAGCCATTGTGAAGATGTGCATCAACACTTTCTCTGAATCGACTCAAATTTTTTTGTCAACATACTACACCAAAATGAGGTGTCCATGCAAGTTTTTAGATTTTTTAGCTACATTAGGGTATTTAAACATTTTTTGTTGAGCAAATCAATAAATAATTACAGTAACAGGTAAACTTGGTCTAAAAATTACACAAATGCACACAACACCATAGTTTGGTTCATAAACACCCCAAAAAAGATTGAGACGATTTCGAAAAAGTGGTACTACACATCTCACACTAGCATGAACGTCTCTCACCTAGTGACAAGGACATGTGTGAGAGACGTGGGCCATTGTGAAGATGTGCATCAACACTTTCTCTGAATCAACTCAAATTTTTTTGTCAAGATGTTACACCAAAAGGAGATGTCCATGCAAGTTTTTAGATTTTTTAGCTACATTAGGGTATTTAAACAATTTTTGTTCAGCAAATCAATAAATAATTACAGTAGTAGGTAAACTTGGTCTAAAAATTGCACAAATGCACACAACACTATAGTTTAGTTCCATAAACACCCCATGAAAGATTGAGACGATTTCGAGAAAGTGGTACTACACATCTCACACTTGCACGAGCATCTCTCACCTAGTGACAAGGACATTTGTGAGAGATGTGGGCCATTTGTGAAGATGAGCATCAACACTTTCTCTGAATCGACTTAATTTTTTTTTGTTAAGATGCTACACCAAAAGGAGGTGTCCATGCAAGTTTTTAAATTTTTTTAGGCTCGTTAAGGTATTATAAAAAGGAAGGAAGCAAAAAAAAAAAAAAATGTTGGAATAACAAAACAAAAATGCCTCTTAGAATTCGAACCTAGGACCACATAGGTCCAAACTTGGTGAGTCTTGCCATTAGGCTAACCATGTGTTTTTGTTAGTAGGCGTGAACTATTTTATTTAACCAACTCGCATATATGTATTAGAAGCCTAAACATTCGTACCTTGCTAGATGCCTGTACATACACTCACACACGTAACCAGGCCCTTTATACACATATGTGTATCATATTATAAATATTTACACAGATATACGTATACTTATGCGAGAATGCCCAATCACCAGTTCCTTGGCCCCGCTTTCGCAATCTCCTGCTGCGTTCGGTTCGCTAGGTAGCCCGGCAGATTTACGCTCATCCAACATCGGGAGCGAGTCCCTCCCGACCGCGAGGTCCCAACCCGCCGGTGCCGCACCCGCGTCTTGGAGATATGTTACAAAGAACAAAAACTTACCTATCTTGCACAACAAAGGTTTTTTTTTTGAGAATGACACAAGACAACGCAGACGCTCACAACACGCACACACACTCACCCCCTGTGAACACAGCACGCAAACCCTACCCCTATGAGCACCTCAGGAAGGGGTGAGCACCGGCAGATCCTGGAGATTCTCGAAGTCACCATTGGCGCCTCGTCGTCGACGGGAACGCCGCTACCACTTAATGCACAACACCGAAATCTGGGAAAATCCCAAGAAAGGTGCGAGCACCGGGATTTGAACGGTGGGTAAAACCGCCCTACCATTAGACTACAAGCCAATCTTGCACAACAAAGGTTGAGTACTCTAGTGGTGAGACTCCTAGCTGTCAGGCGAATGGTCGTGGCTTCAAAGCCATAAGTGCAAATCTTTTTTTTTCAAAAAGAAGGGAAGGCTGCATGGGGAGCTGGACCGTGCAAATTTTTTTGTAGAAAAAAGACGGGAAGGCTGCATGGGGAGAGGACCATGCGATTGTGGGTCTATGACCCATGACCTCGATTCAATTAAGAAACCCACAATTTAATTTTTATGTTCCTAAGTATTAAATAAAAAAAACGTTCATACTTAGAGCAAGAAACTTGATATAGCCTAGTGGTAACACTATTACTTGTGGAGTGCTTGGTTGTGAGTTCAAACCACCCTTAGCGCATTATTTTTGCCGAAATAATTAAGGGCCAAGGCATAGCGTGACCGGTTAGTGGGCCGTTTGCAAAAAATTATTATGGGCCAAGGCGAGTTGGTGGGCTGTTTTCCAAAAACAGGAGGCCAAGTGGAGCGTGACCTAGTGGGCCTTCGGTTAAAAAAAACCCTGTTGTGGGCCACATTGAGTTGGGGGTTGTGAGCCACTTTCAGTTGCTGGGCCGCAGTTTCACGTGGTAAATAAACTCTTCATGATCCACATCGAGTTGGTGGTTCTCAGGTGGGACCGTTTGGTGGGGCAAACGGGGAGTTTGTTGTGAGAAAACTAATGCGTGACGAATTGAATTCATCGCTCTAGCGAGACAAACGACTTCAGGTGGGACCACTTGGTGGTTTTCTTTGGAGGCCCACTTGAGAAAATGAAAATTTGAGCGGGCCATTTGGCCCAAAAATCTGACACCGTCAATTCTTCAGGTGGGCCAAACCACATACGATGATTACCCAAAACCATTTTGTTTCATCATTAGGTGCGCCAAACAATGGCTTCCCTAAAAAAATGCGCCAAACGATGCAGCACATGTGAATCACAATCTATGACGATGATCTTACATTTGTTCGTAGGTCGTTCCTATCATTTAGATCATCAAACTTTAAGCCAAATCTTGGTCACTTGTAACTTATGACGAAGAATAAAATTTGGTCATAGAATGTTATTATTCCATGACGAAAGTAACCGGCGTCACTAGCAAAATGTCACGAGATGATCATATTTCTACTAAATTTATGCATGAAAATTTGAACCCGAACGTAAAAGAGTAGCTCATCCGATTATTATTACATCTCATAAAGAAATGACCTTTAGTTGGGTGCGATCAAATGATGGGACAACTACTCTTTGAATTTGAACTTGTTTTTTAAAGCGAAGGTACTTTGTATCCCTGATTCCACTACTATAGAATTGTCCATCACTCTTAGGGCTCCAACCCCCCTCACCGCCAAAAACTGAACCGGCGAGAACCATAGCGGTAGTGATGTGGGGTTTGAAACACTACCGGGTCAAAACACCGGCGGTGATGCGAGGAGAGAGATGCCGGTTTGATATCGAACCAAGCAAGACCGTCACCGAACACCGTCGGGTGTTCCACGGACCGGCGGCATTTTTTATCCAAGCAATGCAGGTTCGAAGTCAGCCCGCAGAGTTGATATTGCGAAAGCATCGTCGGGCTTTAACGAACCGGACAGAATCGTAAGGATAACACTATCGGGTTAGATTGAGCCGATAGTGTATCGAAGAGCTAATAATGGCGACTTACTTTGGACCCGTCGGTGAACTTTACGTGAACACCGCCGGCTGATTTCAACCCGAAAAGCGTTATTAGAGTGGAGACTATCGGTTGATTAATGTAGCCGGACGGTGATGTTTTCGTCACGAAGGCGGTTTGTAATTCAAACCGATAGTGCTCGGTGTAGTTACACTACCGGTTTGTATGTCATTCACTGTCGGGCCCATGCCACCCGGCGTTTTTGTTTAAAATTTTTGAATTTATTCCTGGAATTCAGCTCTTTTAAAATCTAAAAAATCATCATACATTAATATCGTCAAAGCATTACAGGATTTAATGGTTACATACAACAAAATCCACCTAATGTTCTAGAAACTAAGCCAACATCAACTTCTAAAATAAAAAGACCAATGACCATAGAGTCATAGACATAAATAAAAGCATGACATCTTTCCAAAACCAATTAAGCAGCAATTCTCGCAATCTTCATAAGTATGTGGAGTGGCTTCTCTTCAATCTTCACAAGTATGTGGGGTGGCTTCTCTTTAATTAAGCAGCAATTAGCGTAGCCTTGGACTTGAGCATAGCAATCTTCCCAGGTTAGATAGATCCTCGGCAGGCGACCAACAAACACTACGTACCACGCCATGCTTGCCTATACATGTAACCAAAATAGGATCATAATGCAATGTCATTCATAAATGTTGTATAGTAAGCACAGACATATATTTAAAATATTCAAACTGGATTTCGAACAACACTAACTCATGAATTTCATTCACAATTCGAGCACAGGTTGCAGTGACCGAGGCGGGCATTTCAACGAACACCTCAAGGGCAGTGACCGACGCACTCACCAAGCTTTCGTGCGCCTCGTGCGCTCCTATCTTGTCTTGGAGGATTTGAGGAGGACAAGGTCGTGGACGGTACGGCGTCGTGCGGTGAAGAGGAAGACGGCGTGAGGCTACGGACGGCAGAGAGGTGTGGCGGCGGTCCTCCGTCGGCGTGGACGAAGACCAAGCGGGTGACGCGAGGCTAGGACAGCAGCGAATTAGTTCTCATTCTCATAGGTAAAAACTCGAACACCTAAAGGGATAATTAGGTCTCACCGTTGAAGGGGGCGAAGGGCAGAGGATGCCGGCGCGGCGTTAGGGACGTCGGAGTGGAGGAGCGCGGCGTGGGAGAACGTCGTCAAGCCTCGATTCCGCTGGAGTGGAACGACCGCGGATGCGCAAACGGACGGCCCGGGCGGCGTAGGGGACGACGAACAGCGACGTTGGAGTTGGTGGTGCTCCGTCGGCGAATATGGTGCTCTTTCGGCGCTGGTGGGGAACGAGAATGGCGCGGTGTTCAAATGGCTTGCCAAAATTTCGCTCCGAGCCACTCACCTATATATATAGGCAAGGCTGGTTTGGGCGCGGTGGGGAACGAAATGGCGGGAGGTTCCGATAGATTTGGAAAATTTCACCCCAATCCTGTTCAGTGCCGGTTATTACCCGCAACCGGCAGCGAAATAGAAATGCTGCCGCTTCATGGATGATCATGTACCTCTGTGAAGGATGTGTAATCCTCCTTGTTGGAAGTGGCTTGAATTTTTTTTTTTTTGGCAGTCATGTACACCCAAAATATGACCCCACACAAGATCTTAGGTTTTTCTGATAAATATGTTAATTACTATGATTTTCTTCGAGCTAAACTGGCGACAAGAAGGCTAATTAAACCATGGAAACACAAGAATTTTTCTTGGACCTCCACGGTGATTTGCCTCCTAGGGCACACGAGACCCTGTGGAAAAGTCTAGCAACATTCCGGCTCTTTTCGTGGGTACGCTCGGTTCAAACTATAATTACAAGGTGGCGTCGCGCAGAAATTCAAATAAACTGGGAAAAGTACCAAACCAACTCCGAAAAATCTCAAACTTCGTGGGTATTTCCCCATTTGCATGTGAAAGGCTCAGAAAAAGTTTAAGACCACTACAACACCGGCAAACATATGAACCACATGGAGCACAAGAACTACACTGTATAGTCCTGGTTCAATGGTAGGGATCATGTGCCTCTGTGAAGGATGTGTAATCCTCCTTGTTGGAAGTGGCTTGAATTTTTTTTTTTTTTTTTTGGCAGTCATGTACACTCAAAATATGACCCCACACAAGATCTTAGGTTTTTCTGATAAATATGTTAATTACTATGATTTTCTTCGAGCTAAACTGGCGACAAGAAGGCTAATTAAACCATGGAAACACAAGAATTTTTCTTGGACCTCCATGGTGATTTGCCTCCTAGGGCACATGAGACCGTGGAAAAGTGTAGCAAAGCATTCGGCTCTTTTTCGTGGATACGCTCAATTCAAACTATAATTACACGGTGGCGTCGCCGCGAGAAATTCAAATAAACGGGAAAAGTACCAAACCAACTCGAAAAATCTCAACTGCGTGGGTGCTTCCCCATTTGCATGTGAAAGGCTCGAGAAAAAGTTTGAGACCACATGGTCCACAAGAACATTACAAATTAATTAGGAACCATACAACCTTACAAATAATTAACATAGTAAAACACACTAATCATCATCATCGTCATCGGGATCAATATTGGGTCCAGCTTGTGATCCATGCACACGAATGTAGGATTGTAGAAATATCGGTAATTGATGTCACGGATTAAGTATCCGCTTGAGTCGATGAAGGTCGATGCCCTTATGATTGCACTCTCTCGTCCCTCGCAAGGGCGTAAAAATGCTCGACCATAGATATAACCTCTTGAAGCGACCAGTGTCTAAGTTAGTAAACCTTATGCATTATTGTCGCCCTTCCGTAGTTTTTTGGCCGAGGTGTGCACGAAGTCCCAATCGCATACCGAAGTTGGTTTGTAGCTTGGTCGAGAACGGCCGCCAAGCCACATGCAAGCATAAGTAAGATCGTGGAGCAAAATCGCAAGTGGGAGAATCAAAATGAATGAGGATGATATGAATCTATCTAATATGCATTGCCAAAATGATGAATTTAATTTATTACCACATCATCATGGTTGTAACTCCCAACATATTCGCTATATTGCCATGGGGGGATATTCTGAGAAGACAAAGCATATATCTTGAAGTGAGAGAAATCAGGAACAATGTAGCAAACACGTCAAAGTGCATCTAAGCACAAGGAAACGGCATGGTACTCGGTGTTTTGCACGGTCGTTCTCTCGTTTCCCCTCTCGTGGATTAGGTGGTTGTTGTATCCTGGAATCCTCTAAGGGATCTAAAAACTTATTTCACACGTATATAGTTGATGACCATGTGACGATGCTCTAGATGTTGTGGTCTCCACAAAACCAGAGATAGAGAACCAGCTAAGTGCTATTTCTAGCCATTGTATTGGGGATAAAGTCTCGTGACACATATAAATGAAACAAAATGACGTTAAGTTAAACTAATTGTCCATGTATTTGTTATAGTAAAATAAGAAATAAAAAATGTTAGAAAAAAAAATTACATACGATGATTGGATAAGGGAATGGCCTTGTGTCCACACCAGGGGGGCGAATGGCTCATCGCCGGCGTGAAAACCTGGTTGTTGTGGTGGCGGCAAAGGCGGAGGACCGTTCATACCACCGGTGGCGATAAAAGGAAAAAAAGGAAAGGACAAAGCTCATAAATATATATAGTATATATATATATGTATTGTTTATATGCATATATATAGGAATTCTAGAAAAAAAAAAAATATCCTTACCAATGTAATATCCACGGAGCCATGAACAAATCTCCTAGAAAGAGTGAGAGAGTGAAAGAATAACATGAGTGGATTTCGTGCGAGTGACCGGAGCTCGTGGGTGCGTGCTTGGGTATGTGTGTGGATGCGTACGGCGCCTTGATTTATAGCAAATTGATCGGTGCGGGTACATCACTATCGGGTATTAAGATATACCCGGGATGAAACGTAGATCGATGACAACATGACTACCGGTTATTTAAATGGAGCCACACCATGTCTACGCTTATCGACCTCTTGCTCTAGCGCCGATCGGGAACATCCATCTTTATCGTGAGTCCTCTACTAGAGCATCCGCCACGGGAGGGGACGACGAACCGAACCCGCAAACCGACAAGCAACTAAGACTAACTCAAAGTAGAACTCTACATCTTAACTTGGTCTACACATGGATGTATAATTCATTAAGCATAAAGTTCTATATGATAAGATCATAACATGAAAACTATATACTAGTTCATATGCTAAGAACATATCATAGGAACTTTACTCTAGTTCATAACATAGCTATATTGATAATAAGAACAAGAAGAAGATGAAGAACATGATATGAAGAACATTGAATCGATCATACCAAGTACCTCAAGTCGATCTTGATCTTGTATTACATATTGCCAAGCTCTAATACTAACCAAAAACCAAAAAGATACAAGTCGAGAATGGAGAGAGCCTATTGTGTGGTGGTGTGTGTTTAGGTGAGAGCACTCCCCATCTATTTATATCTAACATGGTCGGTTTTAGATGCTTGAGGGTAAATAAGGAAGCACCTAGCAATACCGCCTATGCATGGCGGCATGCAACCGCCGTGAAAGGTCGTACTCAAGAGGCGGCATCAGGTCCGCCGGACCCACTTCCAAATCCGGCCGGACCGGGGGTGGCCGTCGCAGCGACCGCCTTTCGCTGTGGGCTCCGGGCCGGCTCGATCCGTAGTTTAGGGGTGCTTTGGTGGTCGGCCTTTAGTTGGGCTTTCTCTGTTTCCCTTGGTTGCGCATTTCGAATGTGTATCATGCTTTGCGCTTTGTTCTTTGTTTGGCGTCTTTTTCACTTGATTCCGTGTATAAGTCCCGCAAAACATATTTCTCGGAATACAAGTGGAACCGGGTCAATAGTAAAGGTATATGTGTCATAGGTTAGCAAGTTTCCCTTGAAAAAGACATAAGTTGGCTTATATAAAATGGTCGATAACGACCTCCAACAATATGTACGAGTAGATGCTTCACGCAAGCTGGGGTTTTGGTTATCCGTTCTTAAGGGGATATGGATGTGAATAAAATTCATTATTTGTTCTTTGTTTTTGTTACATATATAACTTTATTTCATTGACATTAGATTTGGATATATATATCGTTGAATTTTCCTCACAATATGCAAAGATATTTCATTGACCCAACCGCCTTTATTATGTTCGATGAAGGGTAAAAAAATGAGAACTCAAAGATATCGAAGAGACAATCAAGATTCATAACAAAACAGAAATACAAATGATAAGAAATTTGATTGCATATATTTCCATAACAAAGACCTTACATTACATATATTTCCATAGCAAAGACCTTACATAGAACTAAATATACGGTAACAAAGACCAATTCACGATAGGTCAATGCTACAATCAAAGTGTACAAACACATTAAAATTTAACCACCTCAATAAGTCTCTTGTAGCATTTCACCGGATCAAGAAGTGGCGAGGTCGCTACGTGCACTCATTGAGGAGGTTGGAGGATGAGATTTCACCGAGCTTCATCTTCAACCCAAACTTGACCATTGGACCAAGGATGAAATCACAAGAATTTGGTCCAATGAGGGTTGTTTTTCCATGGATGCACCATATGATTCGAGATACTATATGCCCATGTGCCCGGGATATTGGTCGAACACTAGCACCCCAAAGCACAAGGACTCAGGACTCTTAATATGAGTCCAGAGTTCGATCTTGAATCATGGAACCCACGAAGCTACAAGCCCCGGTGTCTCTCCTTCATCAGTAAGACTCTTCTAGCACCTTTTTCAGAAACCATTTTCTTGGACTAGGCATATTCAGATGTGGAGGGCTTTCTCCCAAAGAAAGGCCATATGTATGTGGAACTGGAAAGTACCGCTAGCAAAGAAGATCGAGGACTAAGAACAAGGAAAATAAGGAGAAAAAGATTTCTAGATCCAAAACCCATGACACTAAAATTCAAAACTAAGCCCTCAGATTTTGAGGAGAGGGTTGGGAACCACCGGATCTAAACCAAGAATGCAAGAACAGAGAGGAGAAATCGGTGCAAAAACACAGGGGCCCCCTTGCCGCTTAAATAGGCGAGATGGCGTGGGTTGAGTCGACCGCCGTTGTACGGAGGACGGGTAAAAGAAGGCGCCAAAGATTGGTGCAGTGGTCGCCCGATCGAGTTGAGAACTGCGGGCGATCGCTGAATTTTCAAAATCACCGCCGGCCCAAGTTTTCACCCGCAGCGATGTCAATACCACCGCGTAAAGATGCGCGACCGCAAAGGATCTACATCACCGCCGGTGTGAAACTACACCGGCAGTTGTTTTAACCGACATTGATTTAACCCGGCCGACGCCGCGGGCGGTGCCAAAGTTTTTCTCATCGATTCCGGAGACACCGCCGGTTTCCTAACCGGCAAAGTGAATGCTACCGGCAATGCGGTTCTCTGTTTAGCGGCATGCATGCAAACCGGTGCCACCGCGGAACACGCTAAGTGAACATGACAGCCTACAAAGATTGTGGTAAAAAAAGAAAAAACAGTGATGGCTATCCGGGTTGGGCGGTACAAAGTTTGATTCTTTAAATAGCCCGGCGGTGTTGTGGACGTGCTACGGCTTGTTGAGTGTGTCATTTTCGTGCTCGGCCGGCCAAATCTCTCGTCTCCCTCCCTCCCTCTGCTCCCTCACCGGCCGGCATCGAAGGTATGTGTGGTTGATCTTGTAGCAATGGTAAACAATGTGAAGCATGCATTCCTTATTTCAGAATAACAATGCTAAACTCGATCATCGTTCTTGAAAAATGGTCAAAAAGCGGCTTGTTGGGGATCGAACGGGGATTTCGGGATTGGGTGTTGGGAAACGCCATACCCGCCCGAGGAAGCGGCCATTGGAAACGCCAAGACAAACGCAGCGAGCCGGTCGGCCTTTCGTGGGGAGACGGGCCCATCGCGATGGCCATTGGATGAGCCGGTCGTCGCGGCCGTTGATCGCTTTCATGGCGCCGCGTCTTTGGGAATGACAATGGATCGCATGCATTCCATGGCTTGCTACTATATAACAACGCCTCGATTTGGTACCATCTCCATCGCTAATTAGTCTCTCTCTTTCCATAAACCCCGTGCAGCTAGCTTCTTCTTCATCGACAGATGGCCGGCATCTACACCAACGAGGAGCTTGTCTTTACCGTGGGGCGCTCCACGACGCCCGAAGTTTTCGACCAACCTGGCCGAAGAAGTCGGGCCCGCCAACGATGGGTTGGCCTTTGGTGGAGAAGGCGAACTTCTACGCCTTCAAGGTCGAGGCCATGGCCGACATCCTCGCCAGGGGGATACCGGGCGAGGCCGGGCGGAGCTCTAGGCAGCCGGGGCGGCAGGAATGCGGCCGGCGGCGGGGAACGCGCCGGGCGGCGGAACGAGGCCGGCGGCGAGGACGCAGGCCGGCAAATGATGACGAGGCCTAGCGCCGGGAGGCTGAGGAGGCGATGGCGGCGCGCGGCAGGGCGGACGGAGGCGATGGCGCCGCCGCTTTTTTTTTTTTTTGTTTTGTAAATATATTATCTAGTAATATATAATGACTCTCAAGTCGTTTTTAATTCATCTCCGTTCTGTTTCTATCGTTTGTTTTTCTTGTTCCTTCTTCATTCAACCCCGCGAGCTATCGGTTCCTTTTGCTTCCCCTCCCAAATCGCTATCGGTTCTAATTCAACCCGGTTGTGTCAATCTTCAAATCGCTTTCGGTTCTAATTCAAACCCGCGAGTGATACGTGTGTCCATCAAGACCTTTGCCGGGGAACGATTCAACCCAGGTGGTGATCTAAATCTTCACCGCCGGATTTAGTCGAGCCCGTGGAGTTTCTGGTTGTCCCGCGCCTGAACGGCTCATCACTGCCGGGTGTGGTTCATCGCTGCCGGTGGAATAAATTTCAGCAGTGATACCGGCGGTAATGATGAGCGAATCTATAGTAGTGTAAATTTATTCTCTAAGCAGTTCAATAAAATTTATCGCATACCGCCGACAACGCGGGAATTTTACTAGTTACTCTAATGTGTAGAACCAGCTAGTCACGACATGTGGTTAATTGCTTCATAATGTAAGAATTTATATCAAAAAATAATATGTAAAATGGAAACCTGCAGGATCCACCTATGCACAAAATGATAATCGCAACATCTTATAGTTAGCTATGCTAACACGGCTAATTTTACTCACCAATCAGAGAACAAGTCAGCAACAATGTCTTATTATTGTCATGCATGACGTGCAGACCACAATGATGCACCATGGTAATATATATTGATCTACTCAAAACCGTGTTGACAAAATCAAAATAGTTGCTTTCAAGGGAGGCACTACACCCTGAGACAATTTCTGTAGAGCAGCCGGCCCAGCTCATTGACCACTTCACAGTCTCAACTGGTCTATATATATATGCATGTACCCCGTGCATGGACAACACACCAGCTCGCTATAGTAGATTCATACACAAGACAAGCATCAACGTACGCTCTAGAAGTGATCAAGATCCTTTTTAGGTAGGTAGAAATGGCGTCCTCTAACCTCTATCTTCTCGGCGTTCTTCTCATCATGATCGCTTCTGGCGCTTGGGCTACGGATCCCAGTCCTCTCCAGGACTTCTGCGTTGCAGACAAAGACTCGCCTGGTATGTACTCATGAGTTCATTGGTCTACCCACACGTACGATATATACATTCTGCTGTATTACAAAGGAAAAATGAAAATTTCGGATGTTGATAACTGGTACTGAAGGCACATGCAACGAGTTTGATTAGCTTTCTAACACATGTATGCCACTTTATTGATTCTGCAGTACGCGTGAATGGGTTGCCCTGCAAGGATGTTAAGGATGTGAGGGTTGACGACTTCTTCTTGGCAGCCGACCTTGACGAGCCAAGGGATACGACGATGAGCAAGGTCAAGTCAAATGTCACGTTGATCAATGTGATGAAGCTGGCCGGTCTAAACACCTTGGGCATCTCCATGGCTAGGATCGACTATGCTCCACAAGGACAGAACCCACCACATACTCATCCCCGTGCCACTGAGATCTTAACAGTTCTTGAAGGTTCACTCTATGTTGGTTTTGTCACATCTAACCCGACAACAAATTTTTTAGTAAGCTGCTCAACAAGGGTGACGTTTTTGTGTTCCCACAAGGCCTTATTCACTTTCAGTTCAATCCAAGTCATGACAAGCCTGCAGTTGCCATCGCCGCTCTTAGCAGCCAGAACCCTGGTGCCATTACCATTTCTAATGCAGTATTTGGATCAAAACCACCGATTGCGGATGACGTTCTTGCCAAGGCGTTTCAGGTGGACAAGAAGGTTGTGGATTGGCTACAAGCACAGTTTTGGGAGGACAACCACAACTAAGTGAAGGACGGCTACTGTTATGTTTTTTGCGTACCGAAGTAATATGTAACAACATTGGTTTGATTCGTTTGCATGATGTAGTAGACTAATGTATACCAATTGCCGAATATATTTTGTAAAATGTCAGATGACCTCAGACATAAACTTTAAATCATCATATATCGATTGCGCTTCTTTGTTTCATTGGGATGCAATGGCTTATTTCAACTAATATTTCACCAAGGCACCGCCACATACCAAGAGTTAAAATAAAATATGGCATCCATGCATGTGTCCATGGATCATCCAACTGCCCTATCACCATTCAGGGAATTTTAGGGCACACCTAGCATGTGAAATGTGACCCCAGTGGGACAGAGCTTGAATTGCACTATTAAACAAAGATGAACTAATCTCATAGGCCAAAAAAGCGTCTAAGGTGCTATAAGGGACACTATTTGTTAAACACGGTTGGCCTATCAACTTTCAACAATAAAAATACGCCCACCTCTACTAATGCTATATATAGTGCTCCTGTTCCAAATTATAGGAACTTTTGCTTTTCTGGATACACAATTTTTGCTATGAACTAAGATGCAAACTATGTCTAGCTAGATCCTTGGAAAAAGAAATTTATTTAGAAGGTCCAAAACGTGTTATAATTTGGAATGGAGGCAGTAGTGCAACTCAATATTATGCTAGATAAATGAAACAACCGAAACAGGCAAAATGTGCACCTAAACTTTATCTATAGTATTTCTACTTATCCACCAAGAAACTCTCCTCACTATGTATGTGGATATGAGCCAAAAGGGCGAGGTGCGTGAACCTCTTGAACATAGCTGACCACACACAAAGTGAGAAGGTGGTGGGATGAGTCCACTCCTTATCCGGTGGATTTGCTACGACAACACCACTAGAAGGGGGGAGGGGGCCATGGTGGCACACATGCTTCTTAATCCCCACAACAGATTGCGGGTCCTATCGACCTGTCGCATCAGTATGGTCTCCCTTTTGGCTCATGGAGGTTCATTGACCCTAAGCCCCACTAGTGGTGGATGCAACAAATAGGAGTGTGGGCCTAGTCACCCTCGGCGCCGTTGGCATTCATTGCACTTCCGGCTCCAATGGAGACGTAGGGAACTAAACCCCCCCGGGGTACAATGTTTGATATAGCAAGGAGGAGTCGGACGAAGATCCTAGCCAATATGGTGAGATCCAACCGCTCTCCCGTCTCTCTTGCAATGTTCATGTCTATCTCTTGTCTGTGCCGCATAAACAAATGGTTATGCCGCCTAAAACCATTTTTCTAGTCTCTTCACACTAGTACCGAATTTTTTTTTCCGTGACACCCCAATCCTTTTCGTGGCGGGCGTACACTTTGTCCGCCACGGTTAATGTCCCGATCGGTGGTGGCGAGGCGTTTTTAATTATTGTGGCGGTGAAAGTGCCCGCCATGAAAAATCAATTTATCTTGGTAGGCAATTTAATATGCCCATGACCGTTAATGCAGTGGCCCAACAGCCCAGTGAAGCCCGATAGCTGTGTTCAGGTAAAAATGAGAGATTTAAGGTTTGCATCCTCACACTCAACCCAACAACCGCCCCTGCCCGCCCGACCCCCTATCCCGAACTACCACTCCCTCCCTTCCCCCACGAAATCTTCTCTTCCCTTCCCAACTCCCCCGCCGGCTCTCCAACTCCCATCTAGTTAGTGAAACATTTTTTCTTTTGTTTCCTTGGTGGGTATTTTGGTTACCACCGGATCTCGATCCACCCTAATGACCAAAGCAAGACCACCTTCACATGCCCATATGAAACCTATGCTTATCACCGGATGTTGTAATGCATCCGCTTCTTTTCAACGGTGTATTATGTCTATTTTTCTCGGACATGATCGAAGAGATCATGTAGGTCTTCATGGACAACTTCTCCATCTATGGTAAGACTTTTGACAACTGTTTGAAGAACTTGGACATGGTCTTGTTGCGATGCCAAGAAAAGGACACGGTACTTAATTGGGAAAAGTGTCACTTCATGGTCCGAGAGGGCATCATTCTTGGACACCTAGTGTCCGAGAGGGGGATTGAGGTAGATAAAGCTAAGATAGACATTATCAAAAAAGCCGCCACCCCTAGTGAACGTCAAGGGGATCCGCAACTTTCTAGGTCATGCGGGGTTTTATAGGAAATTCAAAAAAAAGATTTCTCACAAATCTCTAGACCCCTCACAAACCTACTAGATAAGGATGCACCCTTTGAGTTCACAAATGAGTGCATGCACGCTTTCAAAGCCCTTAAAAAGCACTCATCTCGCTCCGATCATCCAACCCTCGAATTGGTCATTGTTGTTCGAGATCATGTGCAATGCTAGCAACTATTCATTGGTGCGGTCTTAGGCCAAACCAAAGATAAGAAGCAAAGACGCAATCACATATGCTAGCAAGACACTAACAGAGCCCGCTTAAACTATACCGCCACGTAAAAGAGGTCCTTGCAAAGTAGTCTTTGCAATAGAAAAGTTTCGCTCTTACTTTGTGGGTGCTAAGATAATTGTTTATACCGATCATGTTGCTCTTAAGTATCTCGCTCACTAAGAAAGATGTGAAACCTCGTTTAATCCGATGGATTCTTCTACCCAAGAGTTCGATATAGAGATAATAAAAAGGGAGTAGAAAATACCATTGTGGATCATTTATCGCCCATGTTTTTATCGCGGGCTATGAAAAATAGCATCAGGCTTTTTCTGGGGCGCTATTTGGTGCTATTGCACCGCTATAGCCGCACTATAGTGGCAGTTACGCGCAGTAGCGCCAGCCTGCTACTGCCGCTATAGCGCGCTATAGCGCTAATAGCGTGGAAATAGCGCACTATAGCGCCAATAGCGCGCTTTAGCGGCGCAATAGCGTGGAAATAGCGTGCTTTAGTGGTGCAATAACGTGCTATAGCTCCAATAGCATCAATAGCGTGGAAATTGACAATAGCGTCGCGGCGTTTCAATTGGCGCGCTATAGCGCGCTATTTAAAGTATGCAGGTCACTAATATGCAGGAGTTGTCGATTAATGACTTCTTACACGACGACATGCTGCTAAAGGTGACGGACTCCAACCCATGGTATGCAAACATTGTCAACTAATGGTTGCAGGTTATGTACCACCTAGGGAGGACCAGCGGAAGCTAGCTACAAGTAGAGAGCAGACGTCACCTTTGGGATGGCCCGTATCTATACAGGTTATGCGGGGACGGCTTGCTAAGAAGATGCGTACCAAGAACTGAAGGGATGTAGATCATTGAAAAATGCCATGCATCACCCTACGCTGGCCACCTTGGAGTATTTCGCACTCAAACCAAAATATGGCAGTGCGGGTTCTACTAGCCGACCATGTACGTCGCACGAAGGAATTCATCAGAAGATGTTCCAGTTGCCAAAGGATAGGAAATATCATAGCTCAGAATGCAATGCCCCTACACTACAACCTTCAAATAGAAATATTTGATGTGTGGGGGTATTGACATCATGGGGCCATTCCCAAACTCCCATGATTGTGAGTACATCCTGGTAGTGGACTACGTGTCAAAGTGGGTAGAAGCACTACCATGCAGGTTTGCTGACGCTAAACACGCTCGCAAGATGTTTCACGAAGTGATCTTTCCTCGTTATGGAACACCACGCATGGTGATAAGTGACGGAGGGTCTCATTTTGTGGACAAATCATTTAGGTTATTCCTGAGAGAACTTGGCGCCAAGCACAACATTGCTACCCCCTATCATCTACAAACTAGTGGGCAAGCTGAAACCTCAAACAAGTAGATCAAAAGTATCCTACGGAAGACGGTCAACGAGATGGGGAAGGGCTGGAAGAACAAGCTACCCGATGCTCTTTGGGCATATCGGATAGCGCATAATGCCCCCATCGGCATGCCACCCTATCGGTTGGTATATGGCAAAACCTGCCATTTACGAGCTGAGCTGGAACATCGAGCTCATTGGGCCATCAAAAAGTTGAACATGGACATCGAGGCTCGCCGGAAAGAATAGACAAAAAAAAAATCTCGAACTTGAAGAGTGTCGCGGAGAAGGCGTACCATAGTGCAAAGCTCTACAAAGAGCGCACAAAAAGATGGCACGATCAACGGATCAAAATGAAGGAATTCACCGAGGGCGATAAAATACTCCTATTCAACGGGGGTGAAATTATTCGGCAAAGAAAAGATAAGTGAGGTGGCCACATCAATACGAGAGAACGTCGGTGCGGGGCGTGTCCAGGTGCACGTAACCCTATAACCGCGTCGGTTTGGTCATTATGAGGGGAGGATCACATTTTGCAAAGACACCCCTCTCCTCTCACTATAAAAGGAGGCCCTCTACCTCTCCTTCAACACACCTCAAGGAGCGACAAGCACAAGTGAGAAAGAGATTAGAGAGTCTTCTTTTTCTACTTCTTCTTCTTTTAATTCTAGAAAGTGGGAGAGGGAAGGCTAGAAGGAGGCTTGGTTCCTTCTACCCTCGAGTTGTCGGAACGCCCCACGGTGTTCCGTGATTCCTAGGAAGCCGGAGTGTCGACTTTTGTCGGCACCCAGCCGGTTGTACCTCTACAATCTACTTACGCTTTGGTAAGAAAGGTTGTGTTCTTTTCAGCTTATCGTTCTTAAGTATATTATCTTTGTTGTTATAAACTTGCGGGATCGATAGTCCGTCTTAGGGATGGTAGTTCTCGTAGAGGAACCTCTTGGCGGGGAACCCGCCAACATCCGAGTTGTGATCGGCAAGTGCAAATGTGGTGTTTGGACTAGTGGTCATGTATCTTTTTGCGGTGCACCCCACGGTTGAGGGGGTAGATGGTAGGGTAGTGACAACCTTGTCCATCCTTTGTAATCCCCCACGTTCGGGTGTGTTGTAGTGCTAATTGCCGAAAGTCGCCTAGTTTTGTGTGTTGGCCGGTGTAAGTAAGGAGATAATGACCAAAGTGATCCCCGCTAAGAGCCTATGCCCATAAAGATACCTCACTACTCTTAGAAATTAACCTTGCCTAGGGTAGACTCATTCGTGAAAACCCTCTACACGACCATCCCTATGAAAATATACGATACCTCGAATATCACCGGTTGAAGTGCTACAACGGTATTTCCCATGCGCTTGCGCGAACTTTGCCGCTTTCACTAAGAAACACCAACACGTGGGCGATTGATTTCGCACAATATCTTCATTCTTGGCTTCACCGACACGTCAAACTTTGTTGGCCGATTCATCCCTTCTCGGGTTAGCCGGTCCTTGATGACGTCATCTTAGCCGATGCCTCCTCTTCTCTTTCGGCTAAAAACATGTCCGTCTCGAACCGTCAACCCCGTTCACCACGATTTCGGCCGAATCGCATTACCAAAATCCGTGTCAACAATAGCAAAGGAACCGCGGACCGCAATCGGACGTAGGGGCGATCTAGCCTCGAATCAAGATAAATCTTGTGTCTCCCCCTCTTTCTCTCTACTTCTCCATCCTAGCTTTTGGCGAATCGCCGACGCTCTCTTCACTCGCCGAGTCCCTCAGAGAGACCCCCTGGTTCTCGGGACCGGGGTTTTATACCGGTTCCGGTTTCCCGCGGTAAACTGGGATGTTACCTGGATGTTGTATCCGACCTACCAGATAAAAGATTTGAAATTCAAAATCAAAAAATTGAAAAAAATCGTGGAAAAAATATCAAAAATAGTTTGCGATTTATAGAAGCCAACGGTGCAATACTTTTTCAAATTTGAGTTCGTTTGGTATAAAAAATTTCAAATCTAAGTTTGAAAAAAAAAGAAAAAAAAAATACACAAAACCGCCCATTAAGGCCCATTAAATCATGAAGGTCGAAAAACATACTAAACACACTCAAATTTGAGTAATTTTGACATCATTGGATTCTACAAATCATGAAGTATTTTTAGGAATTTTTTAGCATTTTATAAAAAAATTAAATTTTGAATTTTGAAAAACCGTTCAAACCTCTCAAACCGCTCGATAAACCGCTTATACCCCAAACCGCTCAAACCGACCGTAAAAAAAGATTTTTACCGAACGCCTGAAAATTTGAATTCATTTGAATTCAAAACCCAAACCGTCCCCGGTTGGCGGTTTGGACGCGAACCGGACCCAGAACCGCTTCCTAGGACCGGCGGTTTTAGGGTTCCTCGGTAAAAAAAACCCTGCTCGGGACACCGACACAAATGTTGATAAATAAATACAATAATTTGGAAGTTTACATAGCCAAAATAACTGTAATTTGGAAATTGAATTATCTATTGCTTGCTTGTGAGTTGCCAGAACTGGGGCCCAGCAAACCCAACTCAATATTCAAGCCCAGTTCATCCTCTCGCTCATCCCAACCCAACAACGGATGTTCCTTCCTCGGAAGCTTCTCCCATGGCGGCGCCCCGCTCAGGATGCCCCGGCCCTGGCAGACCGCCTCCTGCGCTCGTCCTCATCCCCTCCGACCCTGACGACGATCCTCCGTTCACGCGGATCCCTAGGCACCCAACTCGGGCGCCATCGACGCCGCCGCCGAAGCCCAAGGATCTGGCGGGCAAGATTAGGCCTGACGAGCCTGCGCACTCCGACCTTCCCTTCGATTTCCGGTACTCGTACTCGGAGACGGACCCGGCGTGGAGGCCCATCGGGTTCCGCGAGCCCACCCGGTTCTCGCCCTTCGGACCCGGCCGCCTTGACCGCCCATGGGACGGCGCAGCCGCAGCACGCGTCGACGAGGATGCCAGTGGCGACGAGGAGCCGGGAGGAGGTTCTCGGGGAACCGCTGTCGGAGGAGGAGGTGGCGGCGCTGGTGGAGAAGTACCGGCACAGTGATTGCTCACGGCAGATCAATTTGGGTGAGGTTTTTTTTTTATGCTGCCAGTACCCGAAATGGTGTCTACGTCTGATGCTTTGTTTTATATATGTTTCCAATTTGTTTGTTGAGTAGGAGTAGTTGCTTGATTACGCAGTCTGGTACTACCATTTTCGTGAAATGAGCTGAAACCCTGCCAAAAAAGTGTGTTTCACTTTCACTTGCCAGTTTGGATTGGTTCTGAAAGATTTCTCATGCAATCCAAATGCTCCCTGATTTCTTTCGTCTACTATCCACGTTAGTAGGTATTTAGAAAGTTGATGCAAGTAGGATTCAGTTTTTGGTGTGACATGGGTCAAGAAATTCATTGTTGCCATATGGAGAAAATGGTCTTTGGTCACTGTTTAACTATGTTTTGATCAAATTTTTGTAGTATATTTCCTAAATTTAGGTGTTTTTTGAACTTTTGATCATATATTTGGCATTCTGAAACAGTTTGTGTTGAAATCATAGTATAAAGAACTACAGCTGATTCCATATTGAAGGTTGAAAGAAAACATGTGTTGTGTTGCATAATATTGTTCTTCAGAATATAAAATTGCACCATTTGGGGCTACAGAAAAAAAAAAATTACATGCCTGGTATAAAAATGATGTTTCATGCCCTCAGGGAAAGGTGGTGTAACGCACAATATGCTTGATGACATCCACAACCATTGGAAACGTGCAGAAGCTGTGAGGATCAAATGTCTGGGAGTGCCAACACTCGACATGGACAACATTTGCTTCCATCTTGAGGTCATAATATGGTACTACAAGCTTGAGGATACTAGGATTTGTACTCCTCTCTCAGTTTCTGTGTCATGTCCTCATGTGAGTGCACATTGTGCAGGATAAAACAGGTGGCAAAGTCATATACCGCAGCATAAACATCATCATCCTGTACCGTGGTCGGAACTATGACCCAAAAAGAAGGCCTGATATACCATTGATGTTGTGGAAACCATTAGCTCCTATCTATCCTAAGCTTGTGCAAAATGTTGCTGAAGGGTTGACTTTTGAAGAAACAAAAGAATTGAGGAACAGGGGATTAAATTCTCCACCGCTTACAAAACTGAGTAAGTTGGTACATTTCGTTATAATAAGCATTTAGATTACATGGACTCTCTTTGCCTTCACGTAGTTGTGTTGTCAAGATATTTCTTTGATTAGAGAGTCTTTCTGTGTTGAGCAGCTAGGAATGGTGTCTATGTTAATGTTGTTGATAAAGTGAGAGAAGCGTTTAAGACTGTGGAAGTTGTCCGGCTAGATTGCACTCATGTTGGGACTAGTGACTGCAAGAAAATTGGTGTGAAGCTGAGGGTATGCTCTCATTCTTTTTCTTCTGTGTGTATTCGTGTTGTCATTTTGACTCTCGTGTTCCCTATATTACTCATTGTTGCTTCATTTATTATTCTACTTTCTTGAACCTATGTCGTGCCTAGATTCTAGAAACGCTAATGTGAGCTGTCTTGCTCCTTAGCTGACAAGCAATTGCAGAAGTGGCAGCTTGACGATTTTTTGACATTTTTGTTGAATTCTACAGGATTTGGTTCCATGTATTCCCATATTATTTAAAGATGAACAAATTATACTATGGAAAGGGAAGGTTCGTCAAGAGCATTCTGTTTCAGAACAGTGCAGTTCCAGACCACAATGATGCAGGCATCTGTTCTATATCCAGACGAGTTATTTGCCCTGCCGTATTGATGACTTCCATTGGTTCCACATCCACTAAATGCGATCACTGATAATCACATGCTATATAATCAACTGCAGTCAATGATCGGGTTGGTCATCCACATGTTGTTGCTTTTGGTTTGTTGCAACTTGCAAATGATGGCATGCTGCGAAAGAGGAGGATGCTATTCTGCTTGGGCGCAGAGCAATGCAATTCACACAGCTTTGATGAGCAGCAGGTTCTTGTTGCCTAGAAATTTCTGCAGCTACGATCAATGGTGGTTCCTGCTCAGAGATCTGTATCGTCAGCCTTCCATCCTTTGTCCTCTACTGCTTTGTTCGTGTGACACTTGCTGTTGTTGATGTTTAGGCTATCTGGTTGAAGGGGAGCATTGAAGCAAGATGCCCTTTCAAACAGATTGTGTTTCGAGTTGGAGACAAAGTTTGTTTAACATTATTTCAGTATATTTGATTGGATAATTTCGCTCCGATAGAAAGTGTAGAAGTGTTTGTGTATGACTTGGTATTGGTTCAGGAAAGACTGACACTCTGACAGAGTGGGTCATCACAGACCACTAATCTGAATGTGGCTTCGGCTGACTCTGAACTTCCTGATGAAAAGACATGAGCTCTGAAATTTCTACAGCATCCCGATAACTGAAAAGGTTCGAACCACGAAATAGAAATCCTCTTAAAATTCCAGCCACAAGAAAACTGCTGGCAGAGGAAATTCTTGGAGACAGAAGGGAAAACCGTGTGAAAATGATCAAATTTTAGACATCACCAATCTTTCTCCTCTGGGAACGTAGTTACAATATTACAACATATAAGCTAGCTACAATACTATAACATATAAGATTTACACAAACGAAACAAAGAAAGAAATAGTGTTGTTTTGATTAATGACCCCAAAAGACTAAAATTTGTCTGGAGACGTGTTCTGTCTTATGTAGGAGACTGTTCCTCTATCAAAAACTGTCTTGCGTGCCTTTGAGAGCAACATTTTGTGTACCGTTTTAATTGTGTATGTACTTGTGTGGATCAGTGAATACTTCTTCTATGTGCATCAGTGCATACCGTCAGTCAGAGCTGATGCCCGCTGTCTGTAACAAACCATCATTACCGGCGGTGTCGGTGGCGGCGGCGGCAGCAGCTTCAGCGCCGGCGTCCTCCTTCCACGAGGCGTCGGTTTCGTCCCACGACCGCGGGCGGACGCCGGTGCGGAAGTAGACGACCATCTCCAGCGCCTCGAACACCTTGTACCTGTCCAGCACCCCGTTCCACATGCCACTGACGATGCAGTAGTTGGTGTTGTACGGCTGGCGATGGTGCGCGGCGTGCTGCGCGCGCGACACGAGCACGCCGGCGTCCTGGAGCGCCTCGACGCCGGGGGCAGCCTGCGTCGCTTCTCGTGCGCCCACGCGTGGAACTGCTGGCTGAGCACGACGCACGCCGTGAAGGCGCCGACGAACGCGTGCGCGGCGGCGGACGTGGAGAGCGCGGCGTCGACGGGTGTCAGCGCGAGCGCGGCGCCGCGCGCGAGCGCGTGCAGGTTGTTGCAGGGCTCCCGGCGCGTGATGGTGGACGGGCGGCGGTGGTGGCCCTGGAACGCGGCGATCTGCGCGCCGAACACGGGAGTGGTGGCGTCGCCGTAGTTGTCGACGAACCAGTGGTACACGCCCGTGGCGAGGTCCGCGAGCGAGTAGGCCGCCAGCGCCGCGGCCAGCGGCTCGGCCGGGGAGCTGGAGCCCGCGGCCACGAGGGAGGCCGACGTGGAGAGCGACGAGGAGGATCGCCGCCGTGCCCGCCACCGTCCACGCGCGCTGCGGCCACGTCGACCGTAGCTCGACGTCGTCCCGGTCGGCAGCGCGGGACGTCGGGACGGACAGCGACGGTGGCCGCGGCGGGGAAGTTGTCGTTGTCGTCGTCGTGGTGGCTGCCTGGCACAGCGGCGGCGACCGGCGGACCGGCTGCAGGTGGCAGCGCGGGGTCAGAGTATACATGGCTGCTGACGCGTGGGCGCTGTATCAATCGGAGACCGACCTCGACCTCGAGAAAGCTGGACTCTGAGGGCCTCGCCGTCTCTCCTTCAAAGGTGTGTATGGTTGGGCTTTTGCATGGATCATATTATGCACGTCTGTGTGGTGTGATCGGGAGATACGTGGGGACATTGGAAAGCAGAAAGATGGACAGGCTTGACTACTGGATCAGAACCAAAGTATAATTTTTCAAGAGATCGAAGAGAGATGTTTTGGCGTCGATTTTTCATTTAAGTACTCTCTCCATCCCAAATTGTAAGTCATAGTCATTTCAAGAATTTTAGGGAGCCAAAGTATCTTAAGTTTGACGAAATTTATATGATAATATAATAACATTTAAGATGTCAACTAGGTATCATTGAATTCTTCGTTAATTATATTTTTATACTACATTTATTAGATGTCACAAATCTTCGTAATTCTCTCTATAATTTTTGTCAAACTTAAAATGATTTGACTTTCGAAGTTTTTAAAATAACTTACAATTTGAAATAGAGGGAGTAGTTAGGAATAGAGGGAGTAGTTTATAACGTCTGAATTGGCTTCTAATTGTATAGCATCCGCATTGACTGGACCAATGATTTTGATGTTTATTAATATTTTTTTATTTAAAGTATAAATAAAAATCAAATTTCAAATATATTTGTGAAGGCTTTTCTTAAAAAAAAAAAAAAGAACATCATATACTAATAATGTGCAAAACATGACTTGAAAAGAATATGTTCCTTTCTGTTTTTCTCAAAAAAGGGTATGCTCAGTTCCCTTTGTTAAAAAAAGAAGAGTGCACTATCCACATGCTAAGCCGGAAAAAATGTTTTGTTGGACAAATCTTTTTTTTTTAAAAAAAAATGCTATTATCATATGAGTATTATTAAATTAATCATAAGACGTATTTATTTGGACTCTTAATGGTTGGCATCGTTTTGTGTACTCAACTAGCAAATGTAAAGTAGTTTAATCACAACTTGACGGAGCAATACACTCTTCAGGTACCCTTTACTTAAGATGCGAAAATATTGTATCAGACGAATGGACAGATTGTCCCCAGGTGTCTCAAAAAGTTCACGCAGCGAGCTGAAGCTGTGTGTGGTCTCTACAGAAAGTACTCCTTGTCGGCTTGTATGGTCAGCCATACAACACAGCGGAAGCATGAACCTCACGGTCACAGACTCACAGCCCGATCCGTTGCGGCATCGCTGCTGCAGCTGCAGCCACATAGGCCCACCGCCCAACTTGAGCAACTGCCGAGATAGCTATAGAAAGGAACAGCACGGGAGAATTCCCCCAGAAAATAGAAGGATACACTCCCAAGGTTGCAAACCTTCCACGCATCTATCATTTATATCTTTCTTCTAAACTGGCAACACAATCACAATCGTAGCAAAACAAAACTGCCATTCAGTGCAAATCCTACCCCTATTCCGTGTATTGTGTTTTTTCAAGTGTTTTCACGATTCCACCTTGTACTGAAAGTTTGTACTGAATGTTTTCCAAACAAAACACCATATCTATTTTGTTGCACAAGCCCTGCAATATATATCAGTAATAATAATAGAACATTCTTAAGTCTTTGAAATCTTCATTCTTGCATGTTAAAACTTCAGATGATGCTCAAACACCAGAAAGGAAGGGGACCAAGCGCTCATAACTTCTGATAGTACAAACTATGAAACCGGGATTTTGGTTGGACTATATATACCCAGAAAGAAAGAAACAGTATCGGCGAATTCCGTTACAGTATTATTCAGGTACACTCAACCGCAGTTCATGGCCTATGGATTTCAGTCTAGTCAACAAACAAGAACGAAACAGCAGAGCCATTGATCCATTATTAAGACCTCTCACATGGAAACCTAACCCTATATCTACATGTCACTTGAATGAACAAGCAAAATTGGATTCAGTGCTTGCTACTGATTCTGCATAGACTATTGTCATCCATGGCCCACTGATCTTTGCTTAAGTTTTAGCCTCAAGCCTTTGCCTGCATCAGAATGTCAAAATTGGCAGAGTTTAGCACACATCACTGGATGCATCAAAAATCCATGCAGCACAAGATTAACACTGATTTTCTCTTCAAAGTTGTCAGTAATGTGTTTCAATATGGAAAAAAACTATTATACGACTTATCTTCCCACTTTAACTATAGTTGTGTTAGTATAATGTTGCTACTCAACGCAATCCATCCTACCTGTTTGAATCATACTTTCGAGATTGAAACATAGGTTAGAACTAAGCATGTTGATTATTGAGAAAGTAAGCTATGCCAATTGTTGCACTAATTTGTCATGGACCACACATCAGACAACACAGAATGAGTAGTGAAAATGAAACATTAAACATAAATTCCATTTTCCTTCCCTAATTCAGAAGAAAGTGATCACTTCAGTATACAGAGGAAACCACAACCAATTGGAAAAATTGAAGCAGCCAAGTTACCTGAGAGTACAGGAATGTGCCAAGGATCGCAATGGCAGCTCCCAGTGCGTTGACAGGGCGGACAGGTGTGTGGAAGATAATGATAGATGAAACAATCACTGATATACGCTTCATTGTATTGCCAATGCTAAATGTCAATGGGGAAATCTGATCGAGAGACATGTAGGACACCTGGTTATACAAGTGGTAGAACACGCTTTGTGCAGCAATCCACCTATAAATTCAAAGGTAACATATTAGGGGGAAAATATCAATACACATACAATCGTGATATAATATCACTATAAATCCTGACATTAATCCAACATAATATATCAGTCCTTGATAAATGATACGGGCAGCAACAGTCTAACATGAAAATGCCCAACAGAAAAGAAAAAGTAACGCAAGTAGGTCTCTTAGAATAGCAAAAAAACATGAGGGGTGTTTCATGCCATCTCATGTAATGTCGGTGGGGACCACGCTTGACAACTATGTAAGGAAAATTGTAAATGTTAAATTATTGTTTACCAGATAACATTCGGTCCAACTTCTGCAAGAGCCTTTTGCCAACCAGCAGCCCACATTTGAGGGCCTTCCATAGCTATAGCAAATGGAGTCAGTATGACCAGTGACATTATTGACAGGCAAGCATAGTAATTCATGCCACTGACGGACTTCCCCTTCATGCCCCTCTTTGAGAAGATGTTGCGGAAAACAAATGCAAGGTTGGATATCATGGCACCCATAAATCCTGGTGGGAGGACAAATGGTAAACATTAACATTGAGAAAAGGGAGAACAGTTGCTTCATGTAACACATGGGAGACCTTTGAAAACAATTGCAAACATGTCTATGATTCCTATTTTGTCTCTATCTTAACCTTAAATCTAATCTAGGCATGAAAATTCAGGAAGAAAAAGAGGGAAAGGGATAGCATTCTTCATCTGCTAGAGAAGAAAATAACTCCAAATGGTTTCTTAAACTTCTTAAACAGTTATTATTCAAAAAAATCAAGTCTGCATACGTTCATGACATCACAGATCAAGAATTCAGATACAGGTTATATAGTAAAAAAAGAATAATCTCAGGAAACAATTTTCTTCAAAAGTAACTGGAATTGACAATCTATTAAGCTCTAGTTATATCTGCTTCTAAAACATAACTTTTACACTAATAATCCAAAGAAAAATCTCATTAATTTGTAAGCAAGAGTTAGAACAGGATGTCAAAAAAGCAATTTATACTTACCAACCATATTAAAGTTCAGCTCTGTGACAGCAGCTAGACCACAACCACCAATGATTGGAAGAAGAGAAAGATACACTGGAATTGGAAACGTCTCCCCAAGGATGAACTTTGACACCAAAACACTGAATGCAGGTTCTGCGCTTTTAATTATGTGTGTGAATGACACTGCCACCTTAGACATGCTTACTGTCGCAGCAACATGGCCAATTGTATGTGCCACAGCAACCTTCATCGGTTAATCACCAAATTCAGTTACACTTTTCCAGGCAGATAAATAGAATAAAAAGAAGAATTGCTGGCACGAAATAACCAACTCACGGGAAAAGGACTTTCCAGAAGTCTAGGTCGGTCTTGGGGGCCTCAACAAGGCGGGTGGCCCATGAGAAAAGCATCATCGCAGAGCCGCAGGCGAGGGAGAGTGTGGAGGTGAGCCAGGGGTAAGGGAAAGCATTGAGGACCTTCTTGTTGTAGATGTTAAATATCACATTAAAGCGCCCACCAGGTCGCGAAATAGATGGAGATCTTTAACTTCTGCGCGCCTTCCGACTGAACTGGCACCGACTTAGTCTTTGACTCCTTGTCATCGGCAGCAGAAGCAGCGCAACGGAACTCAGTGGCTGTCGCCGAGACTTGAGCTCGGCAGTGCGCGGACCATCTATTGGTGCAAGGTAGAGTGGTTTCAGCGAGGAGACCGCATATTTGGAGGGTTTAAGACTAGATATGGATGGAATTGACGGTAATCTTGAGCGTAGGCTGGAGCCTGAGAAGGCTGCAGGGCCAGGAGAGAGCCTCACGGAAGGTATCATGGTTTCTGCAGATCAACAAAGAGTTTTTTAGATGGCAGTATATGAAGTACATATAGAAAGTGACACAAAAGCTTGGACTTTTCCGTAAAGAGTTGGGTAAACAAAATTTTGTTGTTCCTCTGAATAAAACATTGCTTTGAGTTGCAAAAGAGTGCACAGCGCTTTAGTACACAGAAAGCGATGGCAAAAATTTCTTCTGAAGACTACTTCAGAAATATCAGCGTGAATGAATTAACCATATGATCCAAAGCAATAAATCTTCCTGAACTCCACGAGTCATAAGCTTCTCACCAAGACAAAACTACAGAATTTGACACGGCAAAGCAAGCACCTTCCAAAACCTGGACGATGAATTGCCCCAACACTAAAGGCTAATAAAACTCTAAAACTCTAGATGAGGACAAATTGCATCCAGCACATCGTTTTCGAGTAGCAATCTACACGTAAGGATGCCCACCTTACCTTTCTCCGTGCAAGCCCCCCAAGTCCCGTGATCTATTCAAGCAGATTTCACATGCAAATCACCCACCTTTTTCAGTTAATACCCACACGCGCAAGGAAGGAAAACAAAAAAGATTGGTTTTGGATCGCAGTAATTAAAAAACAACGGACAAAAGGGGCAGGAACTTGTGCGGTGATGTGGCGCACTCGTGCAGTTGGGTGTCGTGGCCTTACAGGCGACGACGGACCGGTGCCGGCAGGTGGTGGTCACCGGCACAAGAACGTGGGTGGGGAGGACGGCAAGACAGCGGCAGCGATTCCAACAGCGACCGACGGCACTCCCTCCCCGGGGTACCCAAAGATCATTCACCGGCCAAATTATATTTGCAAAGACAGAAGGAAAAAAAAAACTTTGCGGGATCAAAAGAACGGATCTCACCTTTGTTCCCACCAAATCAACCAGGAACGCCTCCCAGGATCAAGAACTGAGACACCTTGTCCGCCCGGCTCAAATCACGGCCAGCAGACAAGAGCTGGTGACGGCGGGGCCGATGCCTATCGCGAAGGATTCGAGACGCGGGGGCGGAGCCTCGGATATATGGTGGGCGGGGAGAGCCGGGGATTGCTCGGCGCGGCCCTTGGAATCTGAGATGGGAATTCGGAGATCACAAGGAAGAGGAGGGGGGAGGAGGTGGCACACGAGTGCTGGTTCGCCTCCGGCGAGTATAAAGGGGAAGGTGGCGGCTGGTAGGTGCGCTGCGTGTTTTTTTTTTTTTTCTTTCGTCTTTTTGACCCTTGGATCAAGGGGTTAGGTTGGGCACTTGTGCTTGTGGTAGAGAAGTACGAGGGCCTTTTTGAAAATATTCTTTCTACTAGGGAGACCAGACCATTGTTTTGGGTTTTGTTTGGGGTTTCAAGAAACAGTGGCTGGTGAGGCATGCACCTCATGTGAATCTGTGTTTACAAAATTTATAGACCCTTGATTTAATAAAGTTAGCTTATGTCTTAAGTTATGAGAGGAATATTATTTGTATAAAAGTACTTACATTTCATATCTCATTAGATTTGCATATACTCCCTTTGTTCTAATTTATAGGTTAATCGACTTTTTTATACATCTATTTTGCTATGTATATAGATATAATATATTTATAGATACATAGAAAAAACTATTTAATTGAAAAGTCAAAACACCTTATAATTTGGAACATAGAGTATAGTTACTTGAAATAAACAGGATGCAGTTTTTCAATTACTTAAGATATTTGTGTCTCTTTTTTTCGTTTGAATGTTGAGAGGTATTCATGTAAAATTTGCATATGTCCAACAAGATAATGCCGTACCCTCTCCTAAGTCCTATATCACGTCCACGTCATGCAAAAGTGTATGCACAAATTTTAATTTATTTTTTCTATTGTCATTGAGGAAAAGGTACTCATAGACAAAATGGGTGGCTTAGGTTGCAATTAACACCGCATGGCATCTCTTTTCTCATTGGATGGAGTATCATCTCATTTAGTATATACATCACTTTCAACCTTTTCTCTTTATTCCTACTTATAGTTGGTGTGAGATATTTTTGCATATTTGTGTAAAATTAGTGAAGGCCAGTGTTAGATAGATTTACATGAAACGTAATAAGCATATAAATACATCAAAAAATCACATATCGTCTCTAAAAATGCATTTACTTTTTTCACTCGAGCATTAGCAGTTTCATCCTTTTTGTCACATGTTTCACTCGATTTTTCATTGGTCAATGCAGCAATTATTTGGCTTCTATTCCCCGGGAGAAAATTAATAAAGTGCAAAACATACAAAAATTCCTGTAGTCCACCGCGGAAGCTTCTTCGTATCTTTAGCTAGCGAGAGCAGCATTATTTTAACATACAAATCTAAGGAGCATCCACAGCTAAAAAAATGCAAACACCTACAATATAAAACGCATTCCGTACTTGCTTTTTAAAAAAATTTATAAAAAAAAATCCGTCCGTTTCAGGTCAATCTACGGTTCACTTGTTACAATTACAAACAGGTCCACACCTCTCTGCATTCAATTACTCACATCCTAGAGGACTAACATGAAAAACCGCTGACAAAAAAAAAAAAAAAAAAAAAAAAAAGTTTGGTGCGAGCATATTCGAAACTGTGTCCCCAAATTTCTTGGGGAGCCAATGAAGCTCTCTAGGGCTCCTCAATGCATTGTGGACTGGCAATCACAGTAGGTGAACCCTTGAGGTGTCTGAGGAAAGTTTTGACCTTTAATTTGGAGGTGGAGGCTGCTGAACCCCGGCGGCTCTTGTGCTAAGCAAGAGGTCAACAGCTGAACAGCCGTGATGAGCTGATGATGCCATGATGTCATCTCACATTTGCACACAGCAGAAGTGTGGCTAGTAGTCTTTGCCAATTTGGCCTTTTGCACCAGCTGATTATTCTGTAGGTGGGACCCAATGTACATGCTTGATTGCTTGCATGTGATAGGATCGATCTCACCTTGCTGCACCATGATGGTTTCATATTAATTAATTAGTCCAGCTGAAGCTATTATTCCTAATGTTTTTTGTTTATTTCTTTATCCAATCTTCAACCCATCGTGGCAAAAACTAATAGCCACCGAGAGAGAGAACATGCGTGTACCATGTATAATCCATAGCGGATTAGCAGCCGATCGATTTGATTCATCAGTATATAGTAGTATATCTAAGTATCTAGTACTATATACTATATAGTAGTATATAATTAGAAGTCTATAATAGCGCGCAGCTGTTTTGGGCAGGTTGGAAGTTAGTTTGGTGCGCGACTCTCTTATCTTTTCTCCGTCCTTTGGGCGATAACGAGAATGTCGTTGCTTTCGCGCGCGGCGCGTCTTTTGGTCGTTCTTGCGGGCCGCCACGAAAACCGCCGCCTGACCTCACCCCCGTCTGATCCCTGAAGGTCGACGACGACGCGACGGATGGCATGCTCCGATCCGTCCGCACCAAAACGGCCGGGCACTTGTTGCAAACCCGACGCGCGCCCGGAGAGGGATCAGACACCAACCGTGTGTTTTATTACGGGACTAGCAGGATGGAGCGGCTCCGCCCTATTTTTTAAGACCAAAGTGCCAAGCTTTTAAAGGGGACGAGCCGCTCCATTCTTTATTTGGTTGGAATCGATTTTGGGATGCATCGACTCCACGGGTCGTTTGGTTGGAGGTACCAGGAACCAAATAACGGCAGCGTGACACTTTGTATTAGGACCCCTAGAGTTTATCAAAATCCACCAAATTTCTTCTCGACACTTTTACTCAAAAACCCCGAAAGTGAAATAAAATTCCGTTTTAGCCCTCTTCTTCCTCTTGTCGGCCTGAAGCTGCCTGCAAATTCCACCGAGGGGCAATTGGAGGTCCGCTATTCGGCGGGCAGGCAGGCCACGCGGGGGTGCCGCGATGGGGGATTTGAGTGGGCACGGCCGCCGCATATAAATCAACAGGGGCCGAATAGATGCCGGGAGGTCCCTGTATCAGGGGGGTAGCGCCGGCCACGGGCTTTATATTTGGCCGCCGGATTCGGGCCTTCGCGCCGCCACGCCGGGGTGCCGCGCGCATGGAGGTCAGCTTGGCGTCATCCTAATGGGGAGCGCCCGGCCACGTCGGAGGTGCCACTACATGCAAAGCTGGAATGAGAGGTCCGCAATGGCAGTAGGCAAAAGATCCGTTTGCCGCGAATTTCAGGGGGTTCGCTAACCGTGAAGAACGTCCGCCGCATTTGAGGGCCGTCATGGAGAGCGAACCCGCATCTATCTTCGACGAATATGCTCTACCGGCCGCTATTCCCGCTCCCTCGGCTCTTCATCCAAACAGATCGAAAAAGGGTTGGCTCCATACCACCAACCAAACACACGGCAAGAGAATTGAATCGAGACGACATGCAAGCACGGCATGGGCAATCTGTCCTCCTGTCACCTGTGAACTAAGCTGTGACCGTGCAGCTGGTGTTGAAGAGACGACGGACACGTCGATGTATTTTTCTTGTCACAGCATCAGTCATCGGATCTGCCGAGATCGACGCAAGTACCTAGGTCCTTGAGGAAACCGTACCACATGACCACTATAGTGTCATTTTTGTTTCCTACTCAGCTCCCACACATATCAGCAGATCGACTGGTAAATTTTTCTTTCTTTAACATATCATGGATTGTCCTGTAGTAAATGTACTATATATAGCGTGGGGACAATGCCTCTCCAACTTTTGTAAAAGTGACAAAGTATGTACATAGTTTTTCCTAGACTACGAGAGGCTGCTAATAATCGAATTGTACTCTTGCTTAATTGGGATTTGAGTACGTGCGAAATCAAAATAAAGGCTTATTGAGGATTATATTACATTTCACGACACCAAACTTGCCCAGACAGGTCAGCTCATAGATCACTGAAATGAGGACTAGTATTTAAGTAGTCATCATCAATCATTCATATACTATTACTATATATAAAGTGGATAAGTTATTATATCATCATCGATCGGCTGCGACCGGATTTTGCCGCTACTACTACTTTTGCTTTAGTGCAGTTCATTCATGCTTACTCCTCTCTGAGCTAGCTAAATCACACTTGTCCTTGGTTACCCACGGCTACATATACCAAAGGGCAAAGACCACACAACCTTAGCCGACTTTTTTTTTGTGTACAAAATTAATATTGATACTGATTTGAAGAAAGGAGGCTGAGGCTGGATCGGTGTGTTACATGTTCCACAAGCAGATGCGTTAGCTGCATTTTATGCCTTGGAGACTGCTGCACAATTGGGTATGACAAACGTAATTTTGGAAACTGATGCATATGTGATGGGCCGAACGCTTAAATTGACAGAGTTGGATAGAAGCCCATTTGGTGCATTGTTTATACATATTCGAGAATTTCACTTTAATTATCATATGTATCCACTTTGTATAGCTGCTCTGGCTCAAGGACAAATATGTCCATGAGCCAAGTACCGGCTTTTGTACTTGGACTAGTCTCCACTCCAAGGACAAACCTGGAGTTGGATGTTATGAAAGCAAAGTTTTCCGTGGAAAAAAAAAAAGGTCATGCATTGCGATGAAGCCATTTTTGCTATAATGCGCTAACATGTTGTTGTCAAGTTGATCAGATTTTGTTTTAGCATAAAAAAAGATAGCACCAGTGTCTGATATTACCAATAAGTGACTGAGTGTATTAGTCCATCAGTTTACTCAAAGTATAGTGCATTTATATGGAGTGTTTTGAAATGGAAATTAATCAAATTGTTAGTTCAGTTTATTCGTCTTAGTGGCATATATTGAAAGTGTAGTGCATTATAAAGACTAGTCCAATATCACGCTTCAAGTATCATTTTTCTTGGCTAACTAGCTTTGTGCAATACACGCACACACTTATATTAATTATCATGGCATTATTATTCCCCGCTGAAATACATGGGAAATATTTATTGTCTAGTGGAAAAAAAATAAAAAGTAGGAGGTTCCGGATAAAAAATGAAAGCTGATCTGAGGATTTACATGAAGTTCAAGGTTCCTCATGCAAAATGGTTTATTAGATTTTTCTTTTTCCCAAAGAATGCACAAATTAGCTAAAAATTATAAAATCCATATAAATTTGAAATAAAATTCAACAATTATGATTCAGATTTTGTTAGGTTCCTTTTGTCCAAAACTATAACTTTAGAAGTGATAAAACACATATTACCCCTTAATGGTTGTTGCATTTTTTTTTCTCGTGGAACCTTTTTGGTGTACTTTTGTAGAAATTTTGTTGTGCTCAATAAATCGTGCAAAATTTATAAAAAAAAGTTTTCACCACCACACGCTTCCGCTAGGGAGTTTAACATGTTTGTGTTTAACATTTTTGTAGGTTTGTATATGAGCTCCAAAAAGGTTATCAAAATTTTAGAGTAAGGTAATCTAATCCTAGTATGATTTAGTGCACATATGGTAGTGCTATGGAAACAAACAAAGCTAATAAAAATGTAATCTTACTTTGTTTTATTTGATTTTTTAAAGACAACTATTATATCATTTATATTGGTGGTTTTCTATAAATATGACAATCTTATTCATCTTATTTATGCTTGATCTGTTTTGTATTAACAAGCAACACCATGATATATAGAAAGGATACATGGAAGTATTAAACAAATTATATAAGATGTCAGTTTAGATGTATGTGAGAAGAAGGAAACTTGAAAGACAACAAACTGCCTAGGGGGTTGTATATCTCCTCAAGTGTTTATTTAGTGCCAGCTAGCTACTGACTCATCATGTCTTGTCTATGGGTTTTTGAAGTTAGGGACTACTATGTTTGGTAAAATGCTTTTAATTATCTTTTGGTAGTACAAATGAAACTAGACTATCAAGAGACGTAATGTATTTATGTTGATTTCATGGTTAAACCCCTCTATTCATAAAGGAAGTTGTTTTGGACAAAGTTTACATAAAACATTAGGAATATAATTCATTAATAATTTTTTAAGTTATTGAGTTTGCAAATGTGAAAATTATCTGAATAGATTTGTCTTGGTTTTCGTGTTTCAAAGCTTGCAATCCTAGGTCTGGAGCCATGTCCGCAAAAAGCTTGCAATTTTAGACCTATACTAGCCTAGCAAAGGTGGTGCATCTCTTCTACACAGCCTAGTAGCGGTGGGACATCTCCTCTGCACCTCCTGCAATTTGTCGTGAGCACCCTGTCCAGCCAATTAGCCATCAAGCTATTGTGTCCACGGGATGAAAGATTGATAAATTTGCATGTCTAATAGGGGTACATGCATTTTTTTTTTTCCACTAACTTCACCTCGTGAGCCGATATTTGCCAGCATTGTGGACAGAAGACTTTCATAAAAATGTGTATATATCATTTCCATATTTGAGGTTAAATTTGTGTTTTGGAGAAAGTGACGTTGTCCTAGACGACTTGGGAGTTTGCAGGACGTATGCCTATCACAAGAAGTCTAGTAACTGACGCATATACACGTTAGAGCTTAGACCTTTGAGTGGTAGATGTCACTTAAGAGCATTTTTCCTGTATCTCCAACAATAAATAGGGTGAAGATATTGACATGATTCAATGGAATGAAGCCATGTAGATACCCTGAAGATAATCGATCACATGTTCACATGAAGATGTACTAACACACAAGCTACTTATGATGGGAATTGTTCACCATGAGAGATCTGGTTGCTTGTCGTGCAATGAAACTTCAATATGGTGTGTAGCAAAGCATGTGTGCCATGAATGTGCACATTCGATTTTCTTGACTGAGTCGACTTTGCATGTGCATCCCTTTACCTGACAAGTGCTGGTTATGAATTCATTATTGCATAGATACTCACCATTAAGTTTGATTCTGTTTGAAAGATTTTCCACTACTCATTTGTTTATAAGGGTGAGTGTGTGCGGGTGGGGTGTCTGCATTGTACTTTATAATTTTTAAAAAATGGTGACGAGTATCAAAACAATAATTTTGACCACTATGCCTAAAGTTTTCTTTTAGTAAAATAAATATGTTCACCGAGATTTAAAAACCCAAATTATTTTTTTTGTTTATTTAAGGAAGAAACACAATTGCCAAATCATCTAAAATTTGACTAAATTTATATAATAAGTAATAATATTTAGGATGTCAACTAAATATCATTCAATTTTTATTAATATTTTTTATAATATACCTATTGCATGTCCTTTTGCCTCTATAATTTTAGTTAAATTTAAAATGTTTTGACACTCTAAGATTTATAAAATTTTGAAACAGAGGGAATACATCTCGTTTAATCAGGAATATTAGATTTTTTTGTGACAAAATATTAGATTTTTTATGGGACGGTCCATCTCAGAAGCAGCAAACCATCCCAAATTAAGTTGATGATAATAATAATCTTCTTTGGAACTATATAAAAAGTTGGGAATACTCTGGCGAAAAAAAGGAAAAAGCATCGCGGAAACGAGATCCTCGCCGTTACGATTACGAACGAACAAATCGCCGACCCGTCTCCTGGCTGCTCTCTTCCCTTCCCTTTCGCAGCCACTCCGCTTCCGCCTCCGCCTCCCTCTCGCCGTCGCGGCACCCCCAAACCCTAGGCGCCTCGCCGAAACCCTAGATCCTCCTCCTCCTCCCCTGCCCCCTGCCCCCCCCCCCGCGATGGCGGGGGCCGCGGCGTCTCCCGCGGGGGCCACGTGGTGGAGCGCTTCCGGTCGCGGCTGCGCGAGGAAGCGGGCGGGGGGCGGCGAGCCGGGCGCCGCCGCGGTCGTGCGCGTGTACGCGGAGGCGCTCCGCGAGCTCACCTTCAACTGCAAGCCGGTCATCACCGAGCTCACCATCATCGCGGGCCAGCACGCCGCGCTCGCCGCCAGGGGAATCGCCGACGCCGTCTGCGCCCGCGTCGCCGAGGTCCGTCCTTCTGCTGCTCTTTGCTCTCCTCCCAGGAAGGGGGCGTTACTCTTGTTTTCGTGTTAAATAATAAGGTGGCCCCGCGTTATGATTTTTGAGGCAACAAGGAAGCTCGGGCTTGGAGCGTGGAGTAGTCGGGGCGGCGCTTGTGCCTTGCAGTCATTAGGGTTTGGGGATTGGTGTGCTTGTTGTGTAATGTGAGAAATCCCGTGAAATTGTTGGTATCACACAAGACGTTTTGTTCCTATATATAGGTTTTACAATCCATTCTGTCTGTACAAGATAATTCCTTTTGTATGTAGGAAGCTATGTACATACAGTTCAGTATGTTTGCTCTGTTCAGAGTTCTGGTTGCATATTTAGTTCCTGGGGTTTAGAATTTTTGTTCAAGATTTTGTAGATTCATTCGTGCTTACCATTTTAGTTTTTCTTAAACTTCCTGTTCAATATTGCTAGGGTGCTGACATACACTCATGGAAAATGTAGCAACAGAGTAAACATTATAGCTTAAGAGTGTATGGGCACTGAATCGGGTAAAAATTGTAGCTATGACTGATGAACTTTTTTTTTGGTATGGAAAATTTGAGAGTTATCCAGTCGAATTGAGATAAATGATGTTATAGATAAATGCGCAATGCGTTGCACTGGTTTTTATTTGGACTTGCAATAAAAAGGGTTCACAACTTCGGGATTATTATTGGTTAGGATGCTTGTGGATTAAGTCATTTACCTGTTTACTTGTTCTGTCTTCTGTGGTAGATCTGGTTTGGTTTAGTAATACCTGTAATATTCTAGCTGCTTTTCTAGAAGATAAGAGTCTACAATTTTAAATGGAAACAATATAGGAACTAATCATAAGAGCAAGGACTAAGTTACCAGTTGTTTTCCTTTCAGAATCCATTGGGTTGTTTGAGACTGTTCAATCAGTTATTTGTTTCTCATATGCACGATTTTTAAATTAATTATGCATTTCAAAGTTCTTCTGTGTGATGATTGTTATTCTTGCAGGTGCCACCGGATCAGATATTACCATCTTTGTATCTGCTAGATAGTATTGTGAAGAACATAGGTGGAGAATATGTAGAGCATTTTGCAACTAGGTTGCATAGTGTATTTGTTGATGCATACTACAGAGTTCATCCAAACCAGCTTACTTCAATGAGGCGCCTTTTTCGTACCTGGTGGCCAGTGTTTCCTTCTTCTGTGCTTCGCGGCATTGAGGATGACCTTCAATTCTCTCCCTTGGAGAATAACCGTCCCACCACATCGACAAATCTGCATCAAACAGAGTCGTCATCTCCTAGGCCATCTCATGGCATACATGTGAATCCTAAATACCTGGAAGCGCAACATAAGTTCAAGCAGGCCAATGTGGTAAGACTTTTTGTTTTGTTAACATCAAGTATATATACTAGAATCACTGGTGTATTTGTTGTGGTTCCAGCATGATAATTGTAGTCTAATGACTGTCAATAGTGTGTTTTGCACAACCTGTTGTCTTCTGTACAGTCTATGCGATTTAAGTTTACATTAAACTCATTGATGATGTTTATCCACTTTATTTATTTCCTTAAAAATCAGACGCATCAGTCAGCAGGTCGGGACACAATGCAAATGACTGATGTGCAGGAGGATCTAATAAATGGATTAACATCGAATAGTTTGCGAGGACGGCCTTCAATGTTTCAGGTAAGCCTGCCTTTCAGACATTGTAGTAATGCTTCCATGTAAAAAACTGTTTTCTGTTTCCTTTGCTCTCCTTATTGGCCGAGAAAGTAAAAAGGAAACTTTTTGTCTTGATTTTTTGGGAGATATACTCAATTTATTAAGATTGTGGTTACTGATGGTTCCTTTCAAAAAGTTCCTATGACCAATTCCTTCTAAGAGTTCCTACAACTCTGTACCTTATTTAGTATTTCTTGATAACAATTAGTCGAATTTGCCTGACTTTTTATGTCGCTTGAGAAAATGTTAGATGCTTTATCTAACCTCAAGGGAAAACCAAAGTACTCAAGTCTACTCCTTCCATTCCAAAATGTCTTTATCTTTGACCATGTTTTAGAAAAAACGCACCGACATGTAGAACATCAAATTAGTTTCATTAAATTAACTATTAAATATGTCTTGATAGTGCTTAGCATTGAATATATATTAATATATTTTTTCTATACACGGTCAAAATTGAAGTTTGATTTTATTTAGGATAGAAATATAAAGATGTTACATTTTTGGGATGTTGGTAGCACTTCAACATCCATAATGGCTCATCTGCTTTTCTCTTTCTTTCAATCCAAGTTTTCAAATGCTATTTCTGCCTCTAGTTTACTTTGTGATGCTCATAATATTTGTTGTAATCATATGGGCAGAAATCTTCTTTACAGTATGCTGATAATCCTGATCAACAAGAGACGTTTCGACCTCTTGCTGGAACAATAAGGGCAACATCACCACATCTCTTGAGCACACATTCATCTGATGTGAATCTAGATGGGCCATTAGTAAATTCAAGGAGAAACTTGTCCAGATCACCACCTCTTGATGTGTTTCCTAGGAATGTGTCCCCAAGAGAGTGCTAGAGAGGCTACCACCATCTCATTCTATACTGGGACCTGATCCCAGAAAATTGCCTGATCGAAATGGCAGGGTAAGATGGGCTTTGGACGATGGTGCACAGCGGCCTACAATCAGTATGCTTGATGAAGAGTACAGGAAGCAAAGTGCAAGGGAACTTATTGATGCATATGGGAATTGTCAAGGCCGAGATGCTGATGAACGACTTCCTAAAGTGCAGCGCCTGGATCCAAATGGTATGGCCAGCAGATCTAGTGCACGAAATTGGTTAGCTTCAGAGGAAGAAGAGTATTCGTGGGAGGATATGAGTCCAACTTTGACTGATCGAGTCAGAAGCGGCATGCCATCTTTTCCTTCTGGAACCATGAGAGCTGGATTTCCTGGGGCAAATGCAGGGCTACTGGAATCTGATGCTGTGAGGCACAATTTCCCAAGCCAAGCTACTAGATCATTGGTTGATGGTTCACCATTTAATCTTGAAGATAGGATTACAACTGCAAGTGTATGATTGTCTGATCTCTCTTTAAATAATAGTCAATCATAGCATTAGAAATAACGCTTTGTGTGCCTATCATCACCTCCTGCAGTTCTGAAATATTTTTTCTCGTTTTTATTTAAAAGAATTATATGGTCTCCTGTGCATAATTGGATTGCTGCTTTCTATTCTGATATATTTGTAAAAAAAACATTTTTCCAAAAGGCTTGTCGCCAACTAGCCATGCATTGTCTAGTTCAATTGGGGTGGCTAGGTGGCCCTAGGCGCGCATGATGAGCTAGTTGTGCCAGATCTGCCACTAGAGGAGTTATGGAAGCAGGAACTTGTGAAGGGCCAACAAGATCATGACCTTTTGTGCCCTCTGCTTCCTTCCTTTCCTGCTCATATTAGCTAGTTCATGTACCACAAAGTGAGCCTGTGCAGACGATGCAGTACTCTGCTCCCTGCCTAGAACCTAGTGCCGTTTAGAACAAAAGATAAAATGTGCAAGTATACTCCCAAGTAAAATCAGATGTACTAATATTGAGATATATCTTGAGCTGGCTGGTCTCGAGATATTGTTGCCAAATTTCAAATCACATCTATCCTTTGTCAATCCGTGTTTGACTGAAAGGGCAAATGAGTAGTTAGGTAAAAGTTGCAAATAAATTAGTTAGAGAGACAACATTAATATTTGTATGCTGTTATGGAAAGAACTTTAAGTGCAGTTTTGCAGCAGTTTATTCTTTTTTTTATTTCACAATTTGATGAAAAATAATATATGCCTTAGGTTACTCATCAGATTTTAAAGCATGTATCATGAGTAGTACTAGTGCATTATTTCCCAGTAGTTTTTTTTAGGCACTGTATAAAAAAATGTTTAACTAAAACCCTTTGAACATTTTTGTCCATGCACCAAATAGGATTCATATGCAGACTTGTCGACCTGGTACTGTTATCTGTATTAATCTATGAACACCTATTGACACAGGAATACCTTTTTTCTCCTGCAGCATGTTGACATTTCCACAAGGAGATATCCAAGCAATTCTGGTGTTCAGAATGGAGTTCTTTTGGATTACCAGAATTCTGAACATACCCTAAATCATGGGAGAGTTGATACCATGCCAGCTCCACCTTGGCAGAAGCCTACTGGTCTGCCATTGCGAATGCAGGCACCTCAACATCCATCAGTACTTGATAGAATACCACAGCCTGCCAATGGTGAAATGCCAGTCAAGAGGTTGGAGATTAGTGGCACATACAATGGTTTGAATGTAGATATGCCCTTGATGGAGAAGCACAGGTCATCACCTTCTGGTCCGACAGAATGGCTTCCTCTTCATCATACCCAATCACAAACTTTACCATTAATTCGACCTGATACGAAACATGTTAGAAGTGCATCCGTAGCTTAGAAATTAGTCCTTTTGTTAGCCAAGGAACTAGTTCATCAGTATTTGTCCCTCGGCATCAGTATGATGCCTTGGATCGGAAAACGGGTACCAGTAACTTAGCTCAACCACCTTATCAGCACCAAGATTTGTTGCCCTCAAGCCAACAAAATCAAGGTACAATTTTGGGAAACCAAGCTCATCCTCGCCCCACACAGTTACATCCCCATCCTCACCATCAAAATTTTGCCCCTGGCATGTCTGTATCTCCATTCCAAGGACAAGGAGGTAATGCAACCATGGCACCTGTTTCTGTTCTGCCAAATTCTTTTTCTGTACCACCTGCTGTGCCACCTTACGTGTGCCATCTGCACCTGGGTTTCCTATGCCACCATTACCGCCAGGACCACCACCTGTCCCACTGCAGATAGGTTCATCATCATCACAAGTTGGTGGCCCCCAACCATTTGTCTCTGGACTGTTGAGTAACCTTATGCGGCATGGTGTAATTTCACTGGAAACACCTAGCCAATCTCAGGTGTTTCTCATGCTTCATGCGTTGTTATTATATAGTATTATTCTGTTCATATTTATGCTGCTAATAGAATGGAAAATTGTGAATATTTTATTGTAGGATTCTGTTGGAGTTGACTTCAATGTAGACCTCAAGTTACGGAACGAGTCTGTCATCAATGCTTTGTATCAGGATCTTTCAAGGCAGTGTAAAACATGTGGCCTTCGATTTAAATGCCAAGAGGAGCATCGCTCACATGGACTGGCATGTTACAAAAATAGAAATTCAAAGAACCGTAAGCAAGCTTCACGCAAATATTTTGTCACCGTGGGGAATGGTTAAGAGCAGCAGAAACAGTAGGAAACGATGGAGTTCCTGCTTTTGTGCCCTCAGACCCAGAACCAGACAGAAAGGAAGAGAAAGAAATTGCTGTTCCTGCGGATGAGGAGCAAACAGCCTGTGCATTATGTCAAGAGCCATTTGAAGATTTCTACAGTGATGAGACTGATGAGTGGATGTACAGAGGTGCAGTCTACATGAATGCGCCAGATGGTAATATGGATGGTCTGGAAAGGTCACAGTTAGGACCTATTGTCCATGCTAAATGTCGATCTGGGCCCAGCAATACTTCTTAGGGTGGGCATAGCTGGTGAGTATCTATTCATTTCCTTGTGCTATATAACAAACATATATGAACCTTAAGGTAGACAGTAAGGTTTTAGTTGAGGTTAACCTCATAGGGGATATTGTCTCCTTGAGAGTATTTGGTTGTATGCAACATGTTATGATTATATATATGTTATCCGACTAAATAAGAATGCTGGATGTTACTAAACTTTTTCTGTATTCTCATTTGAGTCTATGAACTCTCAAACTGATGATCTGAGTCCTTCAGCTTCAGGTGGTTCATCCGTAGTGTCCATGATTGAACCTAGAGCGAACTTAGAATGAGCCACTTGAAAAGTTGACGGACCTAGATGACCACTTTGAAAGTTTATGGACCCAGATGGGAATGCAGGAAAGTTTTAAGAACCCATAATGCATTTTACTCTTTATTTATTGTTTACGGTCAGTGTTCTCTAATAGATGAATATATACTCCTGTCTTGCATTTGGGACCCATTCTTTTTTGTTTGGTTTTTAGCTGTGCAGTGCAGATCATTAGATGTATTTTTAGAATGCCCAATTATACATTTGTACTGTCATATAATAAGAGGACCTTGAGTGGCTCCTTTGAATAGTCAGTTACCCTCTGAAGTTTCTGTAGGTTTTAAAACGGAATTGTGAACCCACATGATAGTTCAAGTGGTATGATTTTTTAATCGGTATAACTTTGCTAACGACAAAGGTAATCATGCTAATTAGTGTAATTTTATGCTAACGGCATTTGTAATCATGCAAACCCACAGTTCTGTATGTATCCCATTTAGTGTGATCTGATGATGATTTATGAAAGTCATAATTTCGTAGCATGACTATGCTTTTAATGTCTCTTGGTATCTAGGATAGTTTTCCTTAAGGCTTTATCTATTTAGTAAAAAGCCGGCGATAATCAGGAGTCCAGGACTATTTTAGGTCCTTTTCATTCATACTTCACCTCCATCATGTTCATGGCATCACTAATCTGCACAGCTGTTTTGGTATCTAGGATAGATTTCCTTAAGCAGGCTTTGGTCTAATTAATTTGTAAAGAAGTGGTGATAATCAGTTCAGGACTATTGTAGTTCTTTTTCATTTGTACTTCATTATTTTTGCCCATCATGGCATTGCTAATCTGCACAGCAATAATGTCTGCCAATCAAAGATTCATACATTTAGTGGAACTAATACTATTTTTCTCATTTTTGTCGTTTCCTGAGAGCAATACCTTGGTGCACAGGACCTTTCTTTTTATTTTATTGTCTTCTTTTTCTGAGGATTTTTATTTTGCCTTTTTGTGCTAGCTTTTAGCATGTTTGCAAGCATTGTGTTTTTAATCATCTGGTCAGTGTTCATGCAATTAGTTAGTAACATAGGCACATACAAACACATAAGTTCTGCTCTGGTGACCTCTTGCTGATGACATCATGATTCCTGTGAGAATATTGATTGTTTTTTCTGTTCTAACTTCGAACGGATCTGATATGAAATTACTTGAAGTAATCAATTGAACAGTGATTTGTTTATTACCTTATCTTTCTCCTATTTTTTTTCCCCTTTGGATTATGAAATCCTCAATGACTGGTTATAAGTTGGAAGGTGGTAAAATCAGGATATACTTGTTCTATTTGCCATTGCATTGTACCATGTAATTTAGTTACATGCTGTTGTATCAGCTACTACCTCCATTCCTTAAACAGGTGGATAGCCAGAATGACATTCTTTTAGGAATGAAGTTAATAGTTGCAACAAACCCTTGTTATTCTTTTAAGCATGAAGTTAATAGTTGCAATAAACCCTTGTTATTTTCATGAAGTTAATTTGCAATAAACCCTTGATATTCTTTGGCTCCTAAAGGATCCTTTATGGTACATGCCAATAGGAAACAAAGTGTGTTTAAAAAGCCTGCTGAGTTTTCTTGAATGGCGTGTGATCCAATGAGATAGGTTCATTGGTTTACTCCTTTCTCCATGGCGATGATTATTTTGAATTCATAATATTTGTGTTGATATCAGTTGCGTTTCATGGGTTCAACTAACTACTTTCTGTCCATAATTAATTGTTGATAAAGCCACAAAGATAAGGAATCATCTTGTTTATTAGCCTCGTGGCAACAAATAACTTGAACTTGCCATGATCTAATGGTTAATAAATTCCCTTAGAAGTGCCTCGTTGGAAGTCGTTGCTATGTTGATTGCTAACTATTTTTTATCTTTGTTGCAGGGATGACTTGATAGCTTTTTTTCCGCTGCGGCTGTAGACATGACCTGTAAACTACCAGAGAGTCAGATTTTGGTATGGTTAGGTTCTTTTCGATGTGGCTCCCTTAACAGCCAGTTCATAGAATGTTAATGTGACAATAGTGTATAGCTGTAAAATTTTTCCGTAATTCAGTGATTGAGCATTAATAACAGGCCCTACAGTCACTATTGTCATATTATGCTTGTGCCCTGTCTCTTTGTCCTTAGTTGCACAGTGCTGCTTTTTCATTACAACCGTAGTGTGATCTATACAGTATAGATTAATGTTTAGGGTTTCTGCAGCACAGTTGACAGCAATATATGTAACCATGGGTTCACTGGACATGGGAAACAATATATTTCAATAGTCCTGCTTTCTTCCTCGTTAATATCTTGTGCAGGATACATACCAGTTCTCTACTAGTTGGCTGTTAACTTTGGAAGGCATCGCGTCAGATGACAAGAGTGCTGGCCTCAGTCTGGCTTTCCTGGAGCATTGAAACGGACTAGAATGCTGTCATTTTACCGTATTGCCAAACTTTTTAGTATTTTCCTTTTTAAAGTTGAGAGCATTGTTTGTGACGATTTTTCTTGGTCCCTTGTATAGTTCCATCTTGCTGATTGTTTGTACTCCAAAATGTGAATGAGAATATCTTATTTTTTTTTATATATCATGCCAATGGTGCATGAGAATATCTTATCGGACTTGATACTTTATTCTGGATGGTATATGCGCTGGCCATATCTTATCGGATTTTTTTTATTAATGAAACGATTTGGGGATGTTTTTTAAATCCAAATTAATGTTTTCCTGCCCCATATTGCTGTGTGAATTTGATTGGATTACAGTTGTCGCGTGGTATGCGTGACTTGGGTAGTCTGTAATTTTGATGGTTTTAGATAAGTTTGTGCGGTCGGACTGTTTTATGGCTGATAAGTTCAAGCGGGTTCAGAAATTATAGCAGGGGTTCGGAAATTTCAAGACAGATGGCAATTAAATCGCTCTTTCCATTCTAAATTATAAGATGCTTTATATATATTTTTTTTTTCCAGAAATATTTTTTTCCAGAAAAAGAAATAACTACTCTCTTCAACGCTCCGTAAAATGGAGCTCTCAAAGTTGGTTACCGCCCCTGGAAAATTAAATACTGCCACCATTTTTTGGAGAATCAAAACATTATACCATTTTTTAGCAAAAAAAAAACCATTTGCTCGTGCACCGCTTTGCTAAAATGGGCCCCTTTCAGTTTCAGTCCTAGCTATCACCGTCGCCCTTTTCCTAGCTATCACTTTGCTGCGCCCTAAAATGCTGCACGCTCCATTCGCGTTCGGCCTGCTGGGTTTCAACAGAGACATACGACTCACATGGTGGCCCAAACTTTTATAAAATAAATCGTGTCTCATTTTTTTAATAATGGATAGTGTTTATACCCGGCTTCATCTACCAACAGGTAGAATCAGGCCAATTATTACAAAGATGAGGCCGTAGCCAGAAAAACAAAGAAAATAATCAATGTAGAACGGCATACAGCTAGAAAAACGCATAACCGCTAAATGAACGACAACAACACAAGAATCTAGGGGATAATTGTCTGGCTCCAACACTATCAAACCAAGGAAGGATCTTCCTAAAGCGACGTCTGCAACAAGAGCATGACATGCAAAGATGCCATCGTACGCCCGACTAGAAGACCGGTACTGAATTTTGATCCCGAAAGATCACCATGGCGCCTTGTACTGGAGAGAAGTGACGACGCCTCCAACGAGAAAGTGGCACACACAAAGCGTCACCTCCGCCTGAACACAAAGAACTATCCCACCAAAATCCATGTCGTTACACCTAAAACCAATGAGGAAAACCGCCGGATCCATAACAATGGAGTTCTTAGGAGGTGCACCACCATCATCATCCGCGCCGCAGCCCTAGAACGGCATGGGAACTAGATCCGTTGCACAAAGCCTAGATACGGACATCGTCGGGAGCGGCGTTGGACGGCCGCCGCCCACGCAGCCATCCACGCCTCAAAGCTTCAGATCCATCCTCATCCGTAATTCGCTGGGACTCCACCTCTGCTTCCTCTACCCACACCTTCCACAACCGCCAAGGATGGATCCAGCGGAGTCCCTCTACACCTTGCCGCACCACCGCTGCCCCCACCCCAGACCCGTCGTGGTGCAGGGGCACCAAATCAGGCCCGAAGAACTTGATCTGCCCCCAATGCGTCGGGTCTGGATCATGGAGCCGCTGCCAAGGTCCTTGTGCCCGCAACCATCGCCCCGATGGCGAGGAACAACCACCACACGACGAGCCCACCACCGCTCCTCCGCGCCCAACATCTTCCGCCATAGCTGCACCTCCAAAGATCCACCGCACCCACCACGCCGCCATGTAGCTGCGGCACCAAACCCCCAAGGCTACCCTGCCCCGCACGGAGAGGCACACCTGCCGGGCCGAGCCGAGATCCTCGCCGCCGCCATCCTCGGAGGTCGCACGGGCCTCCCAGGCCCAGCAGACTCCTCTAGCAGCGGCGAGGGGGAGGGGAGGGGAAGGGGTGGCGGCGGGCTAGGGTTTCGCCGCCCGTGTTGCCTGCGGCGGAGGCGACGCGAGGGCCTTCTTCTTACTCAGTGGTGAGTCAATCTACCATGTTTTGAATTATAATATTTGTGTTTATGTTGCTCTACTTTGTTGTGCATGTTTTTGAGTGCAGGTGTTGGACTTACTAATGAACATCCGTGAACTCATATCTCCAAGTTTTGGTTTGAAATAAAACTCATTAGACATAATGTTATTTGTTTTATACTAGCAACGTCAGAACTTCTGACGTTAACTTCCAAAGGAAGTCCAAAAGACACACCCGAATAAAGTAATCTTTGACGAAACAAATAAGAAGAAAAATGATGCTTACTTTGATACAAGAAGAATCGTCCAGTAGAGGATCCAAGGCGAAGACAGAACAATAAAATCAACAAACAAGTCCTCCAAGTTTTGGTTTGAAATAAATCGCCCTGTTTGTTTCGGCAGCCACCGGTCGCGCGTTGCCCAGACTCGCGATGGAGAGAAGCAAGGATTTCGTCGCTTCACGGATAAGTGACGTTCCAGTTCATTTGTTTGTGTATCGTGACTGCGGCGTTCATCAAACACACGTCCACTGTGCAGAGTTCGGTTTGATTATCCGCGTTGGTCCACCACGAACGAGGGACGAGCGGAAACTAACAGGCCTTTGGATGCACGCGGTGTAGTGTGTGGAACCCAATTATTGCTAGAATCTAATCCCTGAAAGATAGATTTATTAAGAGCTATGATTGCATTTAGTTTCTCATGTCTACTCAAACCAGTAGCTTATTTTGGTTGTTTTTCTCTTACCTTGGTTTGAGCCTGTCGTTTTGTTGTTTCCCTGGTAAGTGCACAATTGCTTTTATTCCTTAGTTGTTAACGATGAACTATGAAAAAGAAAATGAAATTGATACGCGTATCTCCAATCTCCAGTGGATGGAAACCCCTGCTGTTTTGGCTTTGAAAATTCTCTGAAAACAGGAAGCTTGAAATTAAAATTGCATTTGTTTTAAATAGCAAAAAAGCTACAAACAACAACGGGTACGTTTTAGCCAAGCATTGGTTATGAAATGACTGATCCTAGATTCTACAAATCTTTGCAAATCCAAAAAAAGAGGCAACAAATCTCTGTTCTCTAGCTACGAGCAGGCACAGGCACCTTAGCCTGAACAACAGCAACAACACCACGAACATGACGAAGTACACAGCAGCAAATGGAAACCCTAAAAATATGGAAAGAGATTCAGAAACAGCATCAGCTCCACAGCATCCTTTCTGCAGTAGACTCGATCTGACGACGGGGAAGTCAATACCCGAACCATCCCCCCTTGCATAGTGGTGACGCCTTCTTTTTCCTAACGAACTGAATTTTCGCTTGCAGTATGAGCACCACATGGCAAGGAGAGTCTGAGGTGCGTTCTTGACTCCCCACTAATATTTCCCCAAAACCTTGCTGCCCACCTCCTACAAAACATTCAGATGGCTAGTTTATTTTTGACTGAAAGGATGCTGCATATATAGACCGATCGAGGCGATAGGAATAAAATTTCGGACAAAATTTAGACAAAAATAACTCATTTTATTCAGGAAAAAATGTACCCTCGTGATCATCTCGATGCAAGGCTACTGTGGGTTGCCTTCCGAACCGCAGACGGCAGCCTTGATGCGCAGATTCCACGGTGCAGGCGATGAGGCTGTTCACAGTTGCTACAGAGCCCAGGGAGAGCTTCGCAGTGGGCACGGAGTCCACCAGGATCTGGAACGCCACAGTCAAGAGGGAACCGCCGCCAGCCTCCAAGGTGTCACCCTCTCCATGGGAAGCCATGGCTGGTGGTCCGTCGGGGAGGATAGCGAAGCCCGATGGCAGCAGGGCCACGTAGTCTGGGTCCCCACCGTTGAGCACGACGTTCATTGCCACCACGTCCACTGGCGCGTACACCACATACGATCCCGATGCATCGGTGCAGCTCTCCTGGAGGATCAACATGTTGCTCTGGTTCGAGTTTGCACTCTGCATAACACAACGACAATAATGGATCCAATTGTGACTGAAAACATGATGACCATGAATAGTTCACGATAAATAATTGTCAGGATTCAGCTTCATGTGACCCTAGTCTGTCAATTAATGTCACTGATGTCTCATCGATACGCGCATAAATTTGTGAGGTTATCCAGCGACATTACAGTTTCTCTCAAAGAAAGTGGATTAAATTTGGTCTTATATAGAAGCACTTTTTTTCCTAAAAGAAAAGGCACGAATGAGCACTTACATTGACACGAAGAAGGGAGACACAGTTACCATGGTCCCGGCCGTTGGCAATATGAGCCATTTCTTGGACAGCACCACCGTTGGATAGGATGTCCCACTGCAAATTCAAGTTTTTGCCAGGTAAATACTTAGCTCAGCACTCTCATGCCGTACGGAGAAAGTGTCAGCCATGTGACATGCGTGCGTATGGCATACCTCACTGCGAGAGGTCTCATCGCGAAGGAAGTCAAAGACCCTCTTGGGCGGGACAGGTAGCCAGAAGGAGGTGGCAGCATTGAGGACGATGCCTGGCGGCCTTCCCGGGTCATCCACGCTCTTCCTGGTCATAACACGGACGTCCTCCGCACCACTCCCCGACAATGTTGTCCACTGATGCGCGGCAGATGCGGTCACACCACCACAGAAGCTCGCCACCATCCTCTCTGCTAGCTTCAGCATGCTCTTCCTCCCCTCTATGCTTGTGATCACTGCAATTTAATGAATGCACATTGATCTATATAGATATATACTTGCTTATATCTTGTATCAAATATCCATCGTTGATTTTTCATTGGGCATTAGAATTCATATGGGCGTACTTACCACCGAGGTCACCATTGGGGATGTTACTGGCCATGGCACTGGCAAGGCGCTCGCACTGTCGGTCCAGTGTGCCAACCCATCTTTTTGCACCAAATGCAAGGCCTGAATTGACCAAAGGCCTGTAGAGATTGTGCACTGATCTGTCATCAACCTCAACGTGCTCCACCCAGGTCACCTGCACGCACAAGTACCGGTGATTGTAACATGAGTTTCCTGACAGGAATCACAATTGGTGAGAGACATGTTGAATATGTGCACTTTTAATTCATTGTAACAATAGATACATGCAGTTAATTGCGCAACACAAATTTCAAGGAGCTGAGCTAACTGACCTTTGAGTAGCCATTGGGCATTTCTTGGATAAGGCATCCTGATGGCCTGCGCCGGCACTTCATAACAGGGCTAGGCCGGAGGCTGTCGAGTGAGACATCGACAACAGCCCACGTTCCATCGGGATTGTTCTTGCAGTACCTCACAAAGTAGCTCTCCCGCGTCGGCACCAGCGGTGACGGCACCTGGAACTCCATTGACATCTGCAAGTTGATAACCAATATTGTGAGCTACATTACAACATAATATTGGTCATCATCAGTCTTCACACTTTGACTCCGATCAAACATTAATGCACCATGAACATAAATGTAAGATACACACCACTTGTAATGCACCATTATAGCTCCCTGCCACACCAGTTGACAACACCTCATGTGTAGAAGCTCTCGACACGATGCTTGAGAACACTGCAGCGAATCGGTTCTGCATGCAGAAGATTGATGAATCACATGGATCAGCAAGCATTGATCAAGAAAATCCAATTAGTTGAAAACCCAACAATCAGTTTGTCACTGACCGCGTCCATGAGTATCTCGACAAGGCTGTCACGCGTCATGATCACGACGGCATTGTCTCGAGATGCCTCCGGACGGAGCCCATACTGCCTCGGCCCAAGCCCACCCGGGAACATCCGGCCATACTCTTCCTCGTCCAGCTGTACTCCTGCCACGCCCCCACCCCACAGTGGCGCATCAAGCCGCGCCATTCGGAGGAGCTCGTCCATGGCAGCAACAGCCAGCTCTACAATCATGGGCTTGTCAGCGTCCAGTTGGCCTGTTGACACGCTTCTCAGCAGATCGCCAGCACCAGCTCCAACACCGAATAGGTGGTCAGTGCCGAGGCCAGCAGACTGGACGCCGTAGGCACCAGCAAGGTCAAGTGGGGATCGGGCGGCAGCGGCAGCAAGCGGGCTGGAGAGCACTGGGAAGGAGACCATGGGCTTGCCGACGTGCTTGGCAGCGATGCCAGAGATCCGGTCAATCTCGTCTCGAAGGCGAGCGTTCTCGAGACGGAGGTGGTGCTCGTCAAAGGACATCTCACCGAGGGCAGCAGGGCCACCACAGCTGGGGCAGGAGGCTGTGCCGAGTGCCTCCTTGTACCGCATATTCTCAGCTCGCAGCTTGTCATTCTCTGCACGCAGCTGGGCATTCTCCTGCCGCTCGTGCTGGTTCTGCATACACCCATAATCACATTTGCATGATCAGTTGTGCGCTTGTAATAGAATCATTTGCATGATTTTGTGTACCACACATCATTATGTAATAGAATCGGGAACAATGTATGTATAGTGTTGTAGTAGAACTTGCCTTCATCTGTGTGCGCTTGTTCTGGAACCAAAACTTGACCTGCAGCGGCTCGAGGCCGAGCTCCCGGCTGAGCTCCTTTCTCTGCTTGTCATCCGGGTGAGGGCATTCCTTGAAGAACCTGAGAATCACAAATCACAATATCTAAACAATCACACATGATTTTCAATGAATAATATTATCTATCACAAAAATAAAGCCTTTTAAATGGTGCTTATATAAAGGAAGAAGAGTTCAAGTCATTGTTCTTACGCCTCCATCTCTTGAATCTGGTGTTGGGTGTGGCGGTGATACCGCTTCTTCTTGTTTGGCCGCTGGTTAGGATCTTCTTGGCCATCATCACCAGAGGTGCCATCAGGATTCTCGCTGCACGACTTGCTCTCAAACTCATCCACTAGCGTGTCGGAGCGACCATGGATGATGTTGTCGCTGCTATCCACTGCGGTGGCTGGGAGCTGATCAAAGAGTTGCTGTTGGAACGCTTGCTGCAGGTGATGGCTGTCTAGGAGGTCAGCCTGCAGTTTCAGTCCAAAAATATATGTCACAATTCAAGATGATACTATCCATGAAGAATTTGGTACTTTTATGTATATATATAAGCCGAGGACGATTCATAATGCAATTGAGGAGATTTAGGGATTACACAAAGTTAATGGACCATTAAAGATTTTTTTTTGGAGCAGTACTACTCCAAAAAGACTTTGAATGCAGAATCATTCTGAATTAATGCACGAACAGTTGACTGAAGCAACACTTTCACTTTAATTTTGTTGTGCCTGTATGCATGACAAAGCAGGGAAGGTGTTTCCATTTAATATGAGAAGACAGGAATAATTTGCTTTTATGAGGATGAAATAAGCACAAAATCCCTGTACTACTGTATACCACAATTTGCTTCTTATTTTTAGGAACAAAAAACGTGTGTAGGAATAGGATCAAGAACGAGATAGGCAACTCGTATATACGTACACAGTGGTCATATATATATACACTCGATGAGTTTTCAAAAAAACAAAACACTCGATGGGGATCAACTTGCTGTCTCTTCTTCCTCCTACCGGCCGGCCGGTACTACTCAGTTTACAATAAATAGCAGATTAGTGGCCAATATCTTTGAACGTCACGCCCATAAATACATCTATAGTTAGCTCACGGAAATTAATCAACAAGAGAAAGATTATGCACGAGCAGGAACATTTATTAAGAACACGACACGAAAAAATACTACGAACTACTAGCAAGGGAGAGAAAAAAACTCAAACACGAGAAGAATCTTCTCTCACTTTAATTCATTTTTATTAAAAGAATCTCAAATGAAGCCCAACCAAAAAAAATTATTTCCCCCAACAAAAAGTTAAACTAGTAGCTAGAGAGATGACGACTGATCCTGCACACTTCAGAAGATATATTTCTGACTGGGATAATCACTGATGCACCTGGCTTAAAGAGAGCGCCGACGAGGACCCAAACGCGACGCCATTCCGGCCGATCATCGCCGGCATGCGCCTCGCCGGCGTCATGAACAATGGCAGCACACGGTGTCGTCCCTAGGTAGCTAGTGCCTTCTCCCAAACCCTAGCTCTACTTGCTCTCTATCATCGGCTTTCATTCTGCAAAAAAAGAAGATGCATGTCACATATACAGATATGTCCGTGTGAGCCCAAGCAAGCAAGTCAACCAAGAGAGGAAAATAGTAAGCGTTAGGCCAAAAATGTCCACAGATATAGCTAGATCATCACTGGCTTACACGCCACGCAACAGCACGTAGCAGATCTAGGGCACGCACACGCAAGGGCTCCCAGGCCAAGAACCTGGCGAGTAAGAAGCCGGCTAGGCTGCGAGATCTGAGACAGACGATCTGTACCTCTGATCCCGGACTGTGACGCCGCTGATCTTCCAAAGATCGTCGGTGATATCGCATGCAGGAAGCTGAGCGCTCCGTGCACGCACGCAGCTGGGTAGAGCTAGCAGAAGGCGGGAGAGCGAGCATGGCGAGATCTCGGGGAGGAAGAAGACGCCATGGCTGGAGGGGAACGGCGGCAGATGGGAGAATGTGGAGATGGGGAGGAAGGAGTTATTGCGAGCTGGGGAGTGGAGAGCGGATGGATGCAAACGCATTTATTGAGAGAGGGTGCAGCGTTATTGCTCAGGCAGCAGCAAGAGGAGAGAGAGTCAGCAGAGAGGTAGAGAGAGAAAGGGAGTAACATTTGGATCGATCAAGGTAACGTACACGGTGACAGCTGCTACTACGACACTGCTATAGTACGACTTTCGTATATGACCTGTTTTTTTCTCTTGAAATTTTGCTACTGCCAAATTTTACAGTGCTGCATGCAGCTTAGCTTGCTGTGAGATAAATAAACAGTGGAGAGTATTCAAAGTTTGAACCAACTGATACTGGTCATGTTGTTCATGTGAAGGTAGGCAGGCATGCATGCCTACAGGATGTCAAATGCTAGTATATAATATAATATTAAGAACAATTCTTTCAATTTATTTTTAACCCTATAATAGAAGTAGGTAGCTGTAAAATACTCCCTCCATCTCATCTATTTTTTTATAGGGGTCGTCATGGAAATGTGGCGGGTCAATATTTTTAGAATTTGATTAAATTTATAAAAAATATTAGTAATATTTGAATCTATAAATAATTTTATTATAAAAATAGATTTAAAGATCTATCATTTAATTATGTACCATAAATATTAATATATACTAGTCAAAGTTGATTATGTTGACTTCTTAGACTCACATATAAAAAGGGATGGAGGGAGTACACAAGTTTTGGCTGTAAAATTGGGTGCTTATATTAATATATCATGCTAAGAAGAAAAACTTAATTGCTTTTAGTAGTTAGTCATTGTTTTCTACTTTCTTATAATATATAAACCTTACTATTGATACACATACTATGTTTTTTTTATCACTGTTATTGGTTTGGGCAGCATTTATTCCTTTGGCGTGCAACCACTAGCTAGCCTAAAATTAAAGTACATCACCACCCAATCAGCGGTTGACCACGGACAGTATCATGATTCATGAGAGCAAGTATTAGAAGAGACCGTTAGAAGACTGAATGTTGAGGTGGAGAGTGGAGAGGAGAGAGAGAGGGGGAAAGTGGACCGTAGGCTTATTGACGGCTTTGACACGGGGGAACCAAGAAACTCTTTGAGATGGATGAGTGGGCCAAGTATTAAATCTTTGAAGACTTAACTCATTGTATAGGTGGGCCGAGAGATAGCCACGCAAGAATCCAGACCCGGCTGTATTATAATACTTGCTCGGAGCTAGACAACATTATTGTCCTCCACCCATACAACACAAAAAAAATGTTTCACTTTCAACTCCCTAAAACTTCTTAACTAAACAAAACGATCGAGCAAGGTGGTCAAGCAATTTCTGCTGCATATTTTCTATTTGTAAAAACTTTTTACAAATAATTTTATTATTTTCTTGGTAGCATTTGTCCTCCATCCATGCATCTATATTATTGCATCCATCGGGATGAACTCTATTAGGGACGAAGCCGAGAAAAATAATCAAAGGGAGGGTGAAGATCATCTTCTACCTGTAGCAACCCCTCTTATAGCTTAATCCATGTCTAAAAATCAAGGTGGGTGAGAATTTTTTGGAGCCGGGTAGCCCCCGCCTGGCTCCGTCCCCGAACTCTATGTTGCTTGAATTATAGGTATTGTCATCTTTATCTCCTTTTCTTTTTTAGTTTTCTTCACATGTCTATCTTGTGGTTATGCAATTTCGTTGATGCTAAATCAAGATTGCATTCAATTTCCTTTTGACTAGCAATCTACTACACCTATATAAACCCCGCTAGTTAATTCTCTCAACATGCAAGCTATCCACCTCATCAATCCACTAACAGCCCCACTAGCTAATTCTCTCAACATGCAAGCTATCCACCTCATCATTCCACTAATAGTCGCATTTATGGTCAACTAGCATTTGCAATTATAATCTACATGCAAGCAAGACACATCATCCACTAGCATTATGACATGCCATCCACTAACATTAACTTATAATTGTTTATCCCTTTATATAAATACTCTTATTCCAAACCATCAACAATTTTTGTGGCAACGCATGGGGGTATTGCTTTCTTGATCCTTGAGACCTTAAGGTTTTTGTGTTGGAAATTCTCATTAAATAACTCACATGTTTATATCTTTCTTTCCATCATCAAATGATTAACTCACATGTTTATATCTTTCTTTCCATCATCAAATGATCACCAAAAAACTAACCTTAAATTCCCATGGCAGCGCTTCGGGAATCCCACAGGTATTGCTTTCTAGATCCTTGAAATCTTAAGGTTTTTGTGTTGGAAATTCTCACTAAATAACTCACATGTTTATATCTTTCTTTCCATCATCAAATGATCAACTCATATGTTTATATCTTTCTTTCCATCATCAAATGATTACTAAAAAATTAACCTTAAATTCCCGCGGTAATGCGTCTAGATTTTTGAAGTTACATGTGTTACTAGAAAACAAACACCGAAGGTATGTTGGATCATTAGCGAGGTTAGTACTTTCTCAAATCTATTCTTACCATAAACTGATAATTTTTGTGTTGTACATTAAGTTTCAAAAAAAAATATTCTCCACAAGTTAGTGACCTATGTTTTCTTTGAAGTTGAAGATCCAAGATTAAGATGATGTCTTTTCTTTAATTCATTATTAAAAATATTTTTAAATTCCTTTTAGCTAGATTAAATTTACTTTTGCATACCCACAACAACGCGGGGTGTGGGGGGGATTCACCTAGTTCTTTATTAAATACTGAATTAGATACATGGTAGGCCTAAAAGGTCCCTTGTGGTTTTTGGTAATTGAGTGTCAACATTAGGTGAACTAATATGTGTGGCGAGATTATATACGGGGAGATTAGTTCACATGCGATGTTGCAATAAAGGAGCTTATTGCACATGAGACATGACATGGAGTCATGTGACCAAGGTGGTGAAGATCAAGACAACGCTTGGCTTGATGGACCGGTTGCAAGTGTGAAGGGCAAGTCGAGGGACTTGGCGCCGACGGACCGACGCAACGGTGAAGAGCAAGTGAGGTCAAGATCGATGGACCAAGAAGGTCATGTGATGATATGAAGTGGATCATATCATTCTTGATCGTGTTGGTGCATGTGTTGCATCGGCACTTGGAGATGGAGCGGAATGGAAATGTGCAAGGCAAAGGTATAACCTATAGGACATTTCATTTCGCCGGTCATGAGGAGCTTAGAGAAGTTTATGACCGGGTTTAGGATAGATGGCCGTACTATCAAGAGGGGCAAACTTGTTTGCATATCGGTCATCTAGTGCCACTTGAGCGATCTAACTTTGCGATGTGTTAGGATCGAGTGGCGTGGTAAGAGCTAACCCGTCCTTTGAAATGATTGTGAAAATGCTAACACACATGCACATGGTGATGTACACTTGGTGGTGTTGACACATTTACAAAGGCGGCGGTTGTATGCAGGGTTGAGTTGGGTTTGGGAACCGCTCATCCTCCCGCCGAGCTTGCTCGGCGGGATTCGGCGCTTTCGAGAAAATGAGATGCATATTTTCTATTGCGCCGGATGCATTGTGGTGGTGAAAACATGCTATTCCTCTGCTCAAGTTTGGTATACTTGATGGGTAGCATGTCGAAGCAAAGGCGGCGGAGAAACGACGGAGTTTCGTAGGAATCAGCGACCGGACGCGCTGACCGGACGCGCGACCGGAAGCTGCTCCTTTGACCGGACGCTTCCGGTGTGTGCGCCCCGGCGAGAGAGCATGTTTTTGGGACTTGCTCGAGACTTCGACCGGACGAATGGACCGGATGCTTTCGGTGGTGACTGGATCCTATGACCGGACGCATGACTTTGCGTGTCAGCTGTGGGGCCGCTGGCTCTGTCCTTTGTGACCGGACACTCGGAAGGGAGCGATCGGACGCTTGACCGGACCCGCTGGTGAGTTCGGTGGAGTCCCGGCCAACTTTCAAAACCGTGGGTTTGAAGCACCAACGGCTTTATTTGGCTTGGGGGCTATAAATAGAGGGTGTGTTCGGCCATGGTAGGTGCTGAGCACCTTGGGGACTTTGTGTCCATGCTTGAGAGCCCTCCGACTCACATATGCTTGATATCGTTCATCCGATTGAGTGAGAGATCGAGTTCTAGTGCATTGCGTTGAGAGATCGCATTCATGGCACTAGGTGATTGTGTTGCAAGCCGGTGTGCTTGTTTCTCTTGGAGGTTGCCACCTCCTAAACGGCTTGGTGGCAAGAGACTTCGTGAAGCACGCAAGGAAGCTTGTGCGGTGCTCCGAAGAAGAGATTGTGAGAGGTTCGTGCTCACCTCGCGGGGATCGTGAAGAGCAACTCTAGTGGAGCGTGTCATTGAGCTACCACACTTGTGTGTGGGTTCACACGGTACCCTCTGAGGGATTGGCTAGAGGACTCACACTGTGTGAGGGACTCGATCGAGCTCCCACTGTGGGATTTGGCACTGGCCATTAAGCTTGAGGATCATCACTGGGTGATTCGCCAAACCGTGGAACCACCAAGGTGTCGGTCGACATAACGAGGAGTAGGAGAAAGTTGGCAAGCTTCTCGAGACCTCGGTAAAAAATCACCGGTGTCATCTTGTGTCCACACTTCGCGGTGGTTTGCAATCTCTTCATCACAAGCATTGTTCTTACATTCATATATATATTGTGCTTGTGTAGTTGTGGCTATCTAGCTTGTGTAGCTTGTTTAGTTACTTTGCTTAGCTTGTGTAGCTAGGTAATTTGAGCCTTTGGGTTAGGCGTGTGTTGCCTTGTCCATTGTGCATCTAGTGAGATTAGGGGCTTTGTGCTTGCGCTTACTAGAATTGATTAGGAGCTCAAGCTAGGCTTGTCACCTCACTCTTCTTGTGTAGGATCTTTTGTGAGGTGATCTAGAGTCTTAGTTAGAGGGGTGAAGTCTTGGCTAGACCGATAAGTTTAATTCCGCATTTGTTTTGGTTAGCCGGTGCGATTAGTTTTAAAAGGGACTATTCACCCCCCTCTAGTCCCCATCTCGACCCTTCGAGGCCAAAGAACTTGTTTAAGGTTCCACTTAGGTTAGGAAACTCCCATTCTGGCACCCTTATGTTGTTCAAGTATCTCACTTAGGTCCATAAACTCTCAAATGCATTTCTGGCACCCTAATGCCATTCAAGTGTGTGTCGTGGGTCCATAGTAGATCGGGAGCTGGCTTTTCGCCTATGTGGCGATGCCACCATGGTGTCACCACCATGGAGTTTATTGTGTTGTTGGGCACGTGGGGGAGCACATAAGGTGGTTTGGACCATGGAAATAAGCAGCATACCCTCTTCTTCCTTTCATTTCTAGCTCCACGGCATACACAAGCGACTCCATGGCGAGGTCAATTGCAGCAGTAAGGACAAGATGTACGATGACGCGGTGAGGGTGCATGCATGCATGGCTAAAGGACATGGCAAGGCCTAGAGGGGGTGAATAGGCCTGTTTAAATCAAAACTCGATCACAGTGGTCAACAGACTACAAAGGTTTAGTAGATTTCTACTCTGAGGTTTGAGACAAATCTATTGAGGTTGCATGTATATGAATCGAAGTGAAACAAGGGCATGGATCGGAGTATGAAAAGGTGATCAACTAAAATATGAAGCTTCCTGAGTGTTTAGGGTTCCATAAAACCAAGCAATTGCAGCTAGAACTCTTTGCACAAGTAGATCGAAAGTGAAAACCATAAACTTGAAATTCAAACAATAAGTGAGCTCAAACAAACAACAATAGAAGGTGAGACACAAGATTTACCTCGAGGTTCCATGGAGCCACCAAGGTTTGCTTAGGTCCTTATTATTGAGGGTGGAGCCACAAATTTAAAAAGGCTCGAGTCTCTTCCAACTCCTACCTCTAGATCAAGAGAACCACAAAGATCGAGCTTCATTGTGTTTTCACTTAGTCTCAAGGACAATACAAATGTCCTGGTGCTCAACCATAGCCAATTGGGAGCTCTCGGACAACCTCTAGCCATCTAGGAATCTTTACTATTTTTGTCTCTCTGAAGTAAAAGATTTACTCTTATGGAAGAAGTTATTTTTAGATTTGATAGTTGTCCAAAAGTGCATAGAAGAAATTTCATGTTCTTTGCTTGTTCAATATCAATGGTCAAGAAATAACACCATGCATGTCATCCGCTTACTGCAAGATAGATAACCCATCCTATACAAGATTAGGAACTACCCTTTTATTTGTCCATCCTCTTTGGCTCTAGCAATAACAATGTCCAGCATAGCTACATCTATATTAAATAGTAGACATGGCTCACAGTGCCATAGACCTTTCTTTGTTTGGGAGTAAGGATGACGAATGGTCATTTAACTTGACCCCAAAATTTTTACATTGGACAATGGTTTGAATTCCACTACACCAAATTTGAGAAAAACCTTTCATCCGAAGAGTTTGTACTAAAATCCCTTATGTTATGATATTCCTTTTCAAAATTAGTCTTAAAATCACCCATTCATCCTTTTCCTATGAAGCTCATGAATAGTTTTATATGGTTCTTTATTTGAGTATTTTTATTTCTAACTCGTATGGACAAGAAATTGTTATTTTTATTAATTAATAATTTCAAATCTAATATTTATTGCTGTAATAGGTATATGTTTTTGTTTAAGCTAAGCCATGACATCATCATAAGATTCAATGGTGTTAGTTTTTCACTAATATAAGGCCTATACGCTGAACATGTTTTTTCTTTTAGATTACACAATTACAATGCAAACGCTCACAAACACATATACAAATACTACCCCTATGAGCATCTTCAAAGACTGGGCTAGGAAATCCTCGAGAAGAGATTGACGAAGTCACCACAAGCGTCTCACTTGTCAATGAGAACACGACACTTACCACTGAAAGCAAAAAGCCATTAAATCCTAAATATTCGCACGAGGATATGAGACTAGGACTAAGGTTCAAAACGGAACAAAAATATCCTAAACTGAACCTCACCGTTTTCTACACTTGATCGATCAAATTCATATTTTTGGAGAAATTCGAGTTCGGCTCGAAATTTGGAACACCAAATTCGTAATCAGAGCAGCGGTTTACAGTTGTTTTGACCGTTTTCTACTTTTCCAAGTTTAATAAGGAATATCCCAAATTTGAAATTTGGTTTATCCTGAGAAAAATTATATCTTTTTCATACAACATCGGATGAAAATGATTTGTATATGAAAATTGTAGCTCTTGATGAGGTCTACAACTTTCTAGTTTTCAGTTTTTTCATTTAAGGTCGATTACGATGTTCAAAACAATTAAATAAGTTTCAGCAGTAGATTAATCGTGTAAAAGCACTTGTTACTTTAGAATATCTATGGAAGGAGTTGTTATGCACTTGGTCATGCACTTGCTAATTGTTATGAACTTGGTCATGCACTTGCTAATTGTTGTGCACTTTGTCCTAGGGTCATTATTCCGTATTGATTTTTCGTATACCGACCGTTTTCGACATCAGTTCGCTTGAATTGGTTTGTTTTGAAATTCTGTAAGTTCGCGTTTGTTTTCGTGTGCGGCTTTACCGTTTTTGTTTTTTCTTTTATTTTCAAATATAGAAGTAGAAAACAATTTAGGAGTTTTTCGACTGAGTTCGACCGTTTTCATCCTTAACTAGGACCTCAGATGCTAGGCTACAGGCCCTTTCACAATGTTTTTGTTATGCAAGGTGACCTGCACAATAGCACAACTATCTGTTATTAATGCAAATCCTTTTAATGTTGATTTTTTTTAATGTCCGCCTATGAATTTAGTACTGCAGTCTGGTTCTGTTTCTAATTTTTTTTACATAGTTATTCAGAATCCGCAAACCATTCTGACCGACTGCATATTGGTATTATCAATTTGAAAGAGAAAAATGTATTCTACGAAACATAGTTGCAATTTTTAAGTAATTAATGGGACAAATAAATCATATTCTACAGTTAATTGAGATCCCCTTCTCTCCCCCTCTCTCTTGTTGATAGGTCGATAAAACACTCGCTTAATTCACACGCAATTATCTTAATCAGAGCAAATAAATATGATGTCAGAATGTTCGAATCTACATCTTCATACCGGTTGATGCGTGTACTGTCTGCATACACTTTTGCACGTATCTGCCGAACGGAGATGTGCCGAATTTTCTTCCTGCCTTGCCTGCCACCAGTTTTTCCCCGTTTTTCTTTGATGTGTACGTATTTCAGCAAAATTCGTAGATCAACACGATGGTTAACGTCACTGTCATCTACTGTACTAGTCTTTTTTGCTGGCGAGGGGAGCTTTTCAAACCTCCCTGGACGCAGCTCCCAGGCTGAGGCTTGGCCACGACGGCGCCGGTAACAGGCTCAGGCAAGGCCCCAGCTGTGTGGAGGCGACTGTGACGGGCTCCGTATTGAAAATGACATGCGAGGGCACAAATGCAGTGAATACCGATTGGTATCCGTGTCAAATTCCATTTCCTACTTCTTAACCATCCGAATAGCCGTATTATGAGATAGGCTGAACATCAATATTTGTCTAAGAGACTTTTAAAATTACTAGGAAATATGCCCGTGCGTTGCTACGGGAGACAAACAAAAAACAATCAAAACTCTGACTTATTCATTGTAGCTTGTTGCATAAATAGACGTACAACAGGCAGCCAGAAGCGGTTGTGGATGGTGTGCTCGCAGTCATGGACGGCGACGGCCGCCGTGGACTCATCTGCTCACTGGATCCAGGCGTCCCTTAGAGGTGGCGGCAGGCTCGTGGAGAGGTGGCGATCACGGCGGCGTGGGGAGGCCGCATCAACATGGAGGCATTCATCTGCTCACTGGATCTAGGCGTCCCTCAGAGGTGGCGGCAGGCTCGTGGAGAGGTGGCGGTCACGGCGGCGTGGGGAGGCCGCATCAACATGGAGGCATGGGGTCGTGGTTGGGCATGTCACTTTTTCATGTGGTGAAGTCAGGGAGCGCGCGAGGAATTTGGGATGGAGCGAGCAGTACGAAGCGGGCGGGGGGCTTTAGAGGGCAGGGCCGTCTCAACAATTTCAAGGGCCCTTGGACAAACAAGACACTAAGGCTCGGCAAACTAATACTTCAATATGAAGATTTAAATATATATAGTACTACTAATAATAAGAGGTAGGTTGTAGTATAGTCAATCACGAAGAAATAACAACATATCAAATAAACTAAGAACGATAAAATAATTCTAATAGTTTCTTAAAAGAAACGAGCTACAAGCGGGCTGGTTTGATTTTGCATGGGACGTGTGGTCTGTGCGTTTTTTTCGCTGGTTCACCTTTTGTTTCAATGGCAATCGTTGACGCACTTGCTAGCCGCCTTTTTTGTTTCAACTGGCAATGGATGGCGCGTTTGCTAGCCGCCTGTTTTTTTCTTTGGTTGGCATGGCGCGTTTCCATCTGCACGGGCGTGACCTCCTCCCGGCGTCCATCTGCACGGGCGTGACCTCCTCCGCGGCGTCCATCTGCACGGGCGCGCGACCTCCTCCGCGCGGGCGGCGGTGTTTCTGGCCGGCAATGGCCGTGTTTCTGGCCGGCGGCGGCGCAGCAAAGAACGTGTGCTAGCTAGCGGCGGCGTTCTTTAATTATGGGTGAGAACAACATGCACGACGGGAGTTAACCAGCGCCGGCGAGTGGGGAGATCGAGGAGGCAGCACATGCGGAACCGAGGCACGCGGTAGTTAAGCCAACAACGCACGCGACGGACGAAACGTCCTCTAAACGTGAAAACGCTAAACTGGCCAGGACGTCCTCTATTATGATATGGAGGGAGTACTAATCCTATTCATATACGATGAGGGTGAAAGAAAAAGAGGGTGAAAAAAAGTGGCAGAAATTTTCTCTCTTTAATAGTAGGTATAGATAAGGGAGTTGTTATATTTCAGGGCACATGGAAAAAAAAGTTGGGATTTCAGGTGACGAATCTCAGCCACACGATCCGAAACGACGCTGCAGATTAGCTCGACACTATTCATCTTCTTTCTCTCATCGGCTATTGTTCATCTTCTTCTCTCGCCGCCCTCTCGTTTCCCCCCCACCAGCCACCATCCCGCTGTGGGCGCTAGGGTTCGCAGAGCTCGCTAGAGCCCCCGACACGAGCTCCGGCGAACCCTAGCACCCGGCGGCCACCCTCTTCCCCACAGTGAAGGACAACTTACAGATCTTTCTATAGAAAAGACAACTCACAGAGGGAGGGGAGAGAGGAGGAGATGCTCGCCGGCGCCGCCATTGCCGCCGCCGGAAGGACGGGAGGGGAGCAGGCCACAGGGCTCGTGGGTCGGCGTCGCCTGAAATCATGGGGATTTCAGGTGCTGGTTGTGTGTAAAATATAAATAAGAAACTTTTCTATTTTCTATTTTCTAAATATAAATAAGAAACATATTATATAGGGTATTGAGTAATAGAGGTTTGTGATGAAACCTATGTTACTGCCCAGCCCAGCCGGCCTGCCTGGTGGCCGCCCGGCGACCAAGTCTCCACCATGCATGCTGACGACCGCACCTCCCACCACGACTCTAGGTGGAAGTTGGATGTCCATGGATGTCCAATGGATACCCTCTAGTTCAAAAAAAATAAACTAGAAAGAGGTGGGCCCCACCAAAATTTGAATTTCTAAGTCATTTGTCAAAATCCATGGATGTTCAAATTAGATTGAGCTTCCACCTAGAACCACGACTGTGTTGCACTGTCGCAGTATGCACAGACACCGATTCAGTAGCGAGTCAACGACTTCCAGTTTAGTTTACGTGTGATTTATGATCTTTATTACTGCTTAGGAAATTATGTAGATGCTCGGCTTTCTTTTCAGTTGGAAAACTGGGAGAAAAAAAAAAACATCAATACTGCAGGCAATTTCAGTACGTTCTCCTTTTTGTTGCACCTATATCATTTCCAGAACAGATATGCCTTATATATTTAAAAACACTGAAAATACTAAAATGACTGATTTACCCTTATTCAAATATAAAATATAAAATAAAATAGATCTTACTCCGCATATAGTGATACTGGCATCACCTAATTTGATATTATCCTCACCTATTTGGTACGTAATTTTAATTGGTTACGGAGGGCCTATGTGTTTTCAACCACTGTAAAATTTCTCTTCCAGTTAATGAGAGGAAGGCACAGAATATTGCAGCTAATGAGAAGGATAGTAAAGGGCCTCTAGAAGATATTGCAAGTTGTTCTTCAAAAAAAAAAAAAAAAAAAAGATTGCAAGTTGCATTTGGGGGAGGGAATTGATTCACAGGCCGCAGAATGCCTCTGCTTTGGTACACTGGCAGTGGCATGGGATGGGTTTGGTAGCTTATCTATGCTGTAATTTCCAATGAATCTTGTGGCATTTTGGTCCAGAAAAAAAGGCATCGATCTACATATATCCTGAAGATATATGTTACGATGAAATTAAATGCAAAAATCAATTTCACGCAAGGACCAAAGAACGCATTACACCCTGTTTATTCATATATTATTAGTAAAAAATGTGTTAGGTTTAATTTATTCCCATTTATGTTTTCATGGCATAAGGACAGACCAGTGACTATTTCATTAATTCAATATCGACATTGATGTGATTTGGCAACTCAATGAGATATGATGTCGTATGACCATCAGTTTGGTAGTTGACAATATTTATGAAGCAAAAGGGACTTGAAGGGCTAAAGTCCAAAATTTTGGGGCTTCATTTCACCCCCTGTGTGGAGTTAATATTTGATGCTTGCGTCCTGGGTTTCATTTAAATTCAGTGTACCTTGATATATCCGTACCGCAGGCTGTAGATTCAGTATAATATCTGTCATGCTTCTCGAGAAACAATTTTAATAAAATAAATATTAAAAAATAATACTTATGGTACATATTTAGTATCATTAGAAAGATCTTTGATTTTTTATTTTTAAAAATTTATTTAAAAATACAAATATAACATTATTTAGTATAAATCGAATTAAACTTGTGGTAGGTAAATAAAAAATAGCAAATATTATAGGACTGAGGGAGTACATGTGAGACAAACGATTGAGTGAACTAGTATATGCAAGTATAATTTTACTGATGAAATTTACATTGCCTTTTATTTACTGGAAAATTTTTACAGTACGAGACCAAGTCGAAACAATTGAAGTACTCATGCTCACTTTTAATTCTGCGCTTATTTAGATTTAATTGAGAACACCTGATAATTAAAATTTAAAAAGATTTTAAGGTGATCACAATTCACTATGCTAAAAAATATTCTATTATTTTTTCATCCAAGTTTTTTCATAATGTAATGATCAACTTAATTATTTGACCGCTAATAGTAGAGTTAGTATTTGCTCAGTTGACTCATCAAGTCATCATCCAGAGTCAGAAGTAACTACGTTGAATTTAGTCATTACTTCATATGTCAACATATAGTCTTGTTGTTTTCTTTACAGCTGACATCTTCAAGATGACTATAAAGACTTCATGAACTTTGAGGTAGTCAACCAAATAATGCTTCTATACAACACGAGTCATAACATTTTTCACTTCTAATTAAACAAAACGAATATTCATTTTCTGTTGCATTTTCTGTATATGTTTGTGGCTGCCTACGAGAGTATTGGCATAGTAATGCGGTCTAAATTCAAAAATCAATTTTGACCTCTAAAATACTTGCGCGTGTGTGCGTGTATTTATGATTCATGAATATAATATCACCACCAGAGCAAAAGCTCAAAGATTCTCGAGCACCGAGAGCACTCGAGAATCAGACTCTACTATAAAACTCATGTCATATGCCGAATTGGGCCAGCCATGGGTGGGCTAGGAGGGCCCAACCGCCACGGCCAGCCCAGAGGGGGAGGCGCGCGCGGAGGCCTGCGCCCCCTGTGCCGCCGCCGCCGCCGCCTCCACCTTCCCCGTCTCCGTCTCTCGCTTCGTCATCAAGTTAGGATTATCTTAGGACTTTTGGTATGTAAAAGGATATTCTAATCATATAAGGAATACCCTTATTAGAAAATAAATAAAGATTTTGGTAAAAGGTATTCCGATCGTATAAGGAAACCTTATAGAGATTGCTTAAATTACAAGTCTCACTAGCCGGGCTATATAAGTAAGGGGTCTGTAATCTCTTGAGCGGACAAGCAATAAAGAAATAGTTCGTGCCTTCTCTCGCTGCTCCAACCGCCGCCACCGCCCGCCCACCGCCGCCACCGCCCGCAGCGCCACCGCCCCCACCGCCCCGACACCGTCGCCGCCGCCTCGAGTCCATCGCCGACGTGTCACGGCCAGCCCAATCTAACCGGGTTTGTGACAACTCAAGACTCCAAATCCACGGTACCTAAAGTAATAAATAGTTTTATACTCTAGGATAGAGTCTCGCACCGTGAGTGCCTTAACACCTACTACAAGTGCTCTTGTCTTGACTTATCATCCGGATTCCCAATTGCATTGAATATAGTCAAATACTGTGTCAACTTCTGATAGTAATGTAACATATCTACAATATAAAGTCTTTTGTTTTCTTTGTTGTGGACTTGATCAAAAGGACGACCTTATAAAGACTTTTATGAACTTTGATTTGAAGTATTCCAATGCTACTATACTACAGTAAGACCTGTTCTTGGACTCAAATTTATTATTTGTGTATGGAATAGGTAAACTCCACGGTTGGGCCATCTCTTTAATATGTAGGAGACTTCACTTTGACTAATCATAAATGACTTTGAGAGGTGACATATGGGTAGCTAGCTCGTGTGTGTGTGTGTGTAGTGTGTGGATCTTCTGGCTTCCCGTAATTGGTCCCCCTAGTCCCTAATATTGTGAGCCCTGAAACACTAATTTAAGCTATATCCTATGAAAACGTTTGTAAGTTGTTTTGGTTAAAACAATTATAAAACATAGCATAGAGATCTCTAAAACATATCCTCTCCTTCCTCTCTCTCTCTCTCTCTCTATCTTCCCCGAGCAATTGCGGAACATCTTTCTATTTCCATCAATTTGGAATAGCATAAAGTAAAGAAAGCGGTGTCCAAGAAGGTGCTGCAAAAATTTTACTACATAAAAGTAACAACTTCAAGAAATGTAGATTTAGGTTCCACCTGTTTGGTTCGTTGGTGTTCTGCTTTTTGACAGGAGAAGCAGTTTTCAGAAGCTGAACCAAACACATCCTGAGTTAAGTTCACTAGTTTAACTTGTGCTCATAAATGACCTAGCAAAGACGCACACATCTAATTAAAAATCATTATCTTTGTTTTCTCTATTAGTTATTTGTTTATTTTCTAACCAAAACCCATATAGGTACTCAGTAATCTCTATGCAGTTGCAATTTCAGTTATTTGGCAACCTTTCTATATATAGTATGCATTTTCATCACATAATTTAGAGAATTATCTTCTAGACGTGTTTAGTTGAAACCTTTTTAGTTGAGTAGTGGTGTTAGCTCTTGTTGTAGTCACTTAACCGAGACGTTTGAAAAAATGGCTCGGAGGTGGGCGGCATTTGAACCGCCTCGATTAATGCCTAAGAGCAACTCCAGCAGGAGCACCCAAATCAGACCCCCTACTTTAGATTTGGGTGCTCTCCCCTACTTTTGTTGGCCCAACAAATTTATTCTACTCCAACAGCAACACCTAGATAAAGGCCCCCAAATCCATATTAATAGACTATGACACGAGGGACCCGCTTGTCATTGAGATAAGCTTTCTTCCCCATCTCTTCACACGCAGAGATCTGCGGCGGTGGTGGACGGGCGGGCGGGGTGGCCCCGCCGCCGGAGGAGGAATTGTCGGGGCGGGTTGGCTGGCCGCGGCTTCGAGCGGGCGAGCGGCGTAGGCGGGACGCAGCTTGCACAGTGGGGCGAGGGGGGCGCGGCTTCGCGTGGCGGGGCGAGATGGAGATCCATGACGGCGGCGGTGTCGGCATGACGGGCGCCGCCGCATCCTAGCCGTCCCGGAGTGAGGCATGGCGGACTGCTCCCGCACTCGCCGGAGTAGAGGGCATGGCCAACCTTCCCGCGCGCCGGCGGGTCTTGGCCGGGCAGCGAGCCACGCTCCCACGAGGCCGCCTCATCCTACATCCGGCAGCTCCTCTCTCCTCCCGGCCTCTGTCCTACCTCGCCGAGCGTCGCCGGAGGAAGCCACGCGGCATGTCGACGGCGAGGAAGCAGAGGGAGCGGGTAAAGGAAGCGGCGGCGCCGTGCGACTCGGCCGCGGCGTTTTTCGGGGCCCGGTCCGAGCCAACAAAAATGGGGTATCAAGGGTGAATTTGTTGGGCCAACAAATTTCGGGTCTGAAGTAGGGACCCTGTTGGAGTTGATTTTCTGGTCTGAGACCCAATATTTAGCTATTGAGGCTCAAGTAGGGGCCCTACTGGAGTTGCTCTAAGAGAACCGAGGTGGTCATTTTAACAAGGCTAATAATGGATACATTAGCTACAAAAGATGATGCATGGAATCTAGTTCATCACAACAAATGGCATGCTCAATCATTTCCAAATTATAAGAAGTTTGACGTTTTTGACATCAAGTTTGACTTTTCGCCTTATTCAAAAAATTATTACATCTTTGATGTTATTCAAGAATGACTTAACTTGATCATATCTCCAAATTTTTTGATAAAAACGAGTGGTCAAACTTTGGGTCAAAAAAGTCAAATGTCTTATAATTTGGAACGCAAGGAGTACAATGGTACATGTACATAGCCATGCATGCATGCCAAGGCTTACCCGACTCCAAATTATTGGTATATGTCTTTTTCCCTTGTTTATGTGTACGCCAAAACATGTGGTTGTACCCTCCCCTCTGCCTTCATGGTCACAGTGATCCCCACAAATAGGACTACAAGACTTTTTCCGCTTGTTACACGTTGTATTATTTCTCTAGAATGAACCACAGGTCTGCAACTAATAAACATATAAAAATTAAAATGATAAATGATGACGTGTTTCAATTTGTTCTTTAATCGAAGATATACTTTATATACAGTTTAAAACCAAACATCATGAGACTTGGAATTCTGAGATCCAGTTGTTGATACTCTCTGGTCAACTTATCATGTATATAGATAAATCAATTTTGGTTACAAACCACACATGTTGGCGCCCTACACACCATCCAAAATCAAATAGGTCTCGATCATCACTAATGCAAACATTGACATTGATATTGATACGTTGGTGTCCATGTCCTTGGTATTAATGTGTTGGTTGATGTGGAAATACCAACTTCAGTGTAACCTATGATGCAAGTTTTCTCTCCTCTATAGTTGCAGCATGCTAGTACTACCAAGTTCGTACACCAAAAGGAAAACTTGATACGGAATGGTTAATGATGCCTCACCATAAGGGATCAAACAATTAATTGTCCTTCTTCAAAATAACTCCTGGTTAGCTTGTTGATGTGGAGCATGTTTACTACCAAGATCTTGTGTGCGACATGTTAGTTTGCAATATAACGTTAATCTATATCAAAATTAAAACATATATGTAGTATCCAATAGACAAGTATTCCTTTCTGTAGAAAGATCTCACGATTCTGCAGAAACAAAGTTTGTGAATATTGAGATGTTACATAAATAAAGAGCATTTGATATTTTTCATATTTATATTACTTATTAAATACACATTTGTTATTACAAGTATGTTGTAGTTAAACCTGAAGGTATAACTAATTTGCCCTTTTTGTAACCCATCAATGCCTAGGATTCTTCTATGATTGGAGTGAATTATATCTAGGAAAAGCAATATATGATTGAACCTAAATTAGTTAGATCAAAGTATCAAACTAAGGTCTCGTCAAGTAAAAAAGACAAGAGGTTTCCTTTCTAAGCCATCTTTTTCAAGTTAAAATTCTGACAGAGCATAGAAGCCCACAAACATTATGGTCCTAAATAAACTCCAGACATGGCATGGTCATATTTTGTTTCAATAGCTCATTACAATTAAGCTGCAGGTCCCTAATTATAAAGTTTCATTTCAACTCCCCTTGAAGCTGTCATTAAATTTGCTAGCTTAGGATCATTAATAATAAAAAAAACTATCCCTTTACTACTTCAATAATCCACCCTCACTTATTGCCAACCAAGATATAAATGTCACAGCATTAAGATTGCAAATTGTTCCTTTTGGTACATACATATAAGATCTTAGTGCCCAGCGATATAAATTTTGCATTTATACATCAGACATGTGTACTATATACGTGATAGTGAAAGTTGCTATATTGTACTGACCTGTTTGTTACCTGAAGAAATAACTTTTGCATGAAATTTCGGGTACTTGGATCTCCAATTGAGTAGCATGTTTGTTCGCTAGGTTTCCTTCATTCACTAGGCCAATGCAATTACGGTTTATAGTTTTATTATATGTACTTTTTCCTTGAAATAGATACTGCCTTCGCCTCGCGCCAACATGTGTGTACCAAAA
>JADLZK010001252.1:0-63787 GCA_015847255.1 Hyparrhenia diplandra
TTGTCTTGTACTTTATATTGTATTTTTTGTTGATTGTGTTGTATAGTCGCTGTCATGCCCCTTGTATTGTTCCCTACCCTTTGTCTTTATCTTGTATTTTGTCCTTTATGCTAGGACACCACCCTCTTTTGTCCTTGTTTTTTCATAGAAAAAAATGTAAATTGTCTCTTGTCCGCTGTGGTAAAATTGTTCAAATTTGTATCTTATGCTTTGTGCTAGAACACCACCCTCTTTTTGTTGTATTTTGGGAGGGTTTTGGAAATAGCTGTTGGTGGGCTTTGCTAGGCTGATGAATGTAGCTGCTGCTGTTTTGCTTCATGTGATAATCTAATTGAGTTTAGTTGTCTCTGGTCTATTTTGGTGTCTTTTAATATGTTTTGGATGTGGGTATTGGTCATGTTGGTCCGAGAGAGATAAGTCTGAAGTTGGATCCTTAGCCGGATGCTCCTTAACATGCTTGGTGCGATGCAGGTTGCTATATCGATTGGTTCTAGTGTGTTAGTGAGATGCAGGTTCTAGTAGAGTTTTTTTGTTTTCCTGTAGTAATTTCATTTTTTAATACTAGAAATTGCATTATTTGACAAGTGCAATTTTGCCATTATTTTTCTATAATTTGTAATATATTTTCATTTTTGTTAATGTGTTCATCAGATATCATCAATTATGAATGAAGAACAAGGATATAGCAATGCAGAACATGTTCCTTTGTCCAAGGCTACAGAAGTCGACATACAGAACAAACTGGATCAGCTTGGTAAGCACATGGTGAGATCATATTGGCACCTTGGGCTTGCTGGTCATAACGCCCACAGAGCTAATTCATGCTTTAGCTTTATAGCTATGGCCATATCACTAGGTATGTTCTATAGTTCACCTGATTACATTTGCTACTCGATACAACCTGTGAATTTGCATGGGTAGCAGCTAAAATGTTCAGTGTGTCACAACACCTTGTGCTGTATTCCATTCATCTGGTGATCCTTGAGTCTGGAACTGAACTGGACTAATGGGTCATGTGGTCGATTATCAAACTTCATTTTGTGTTTGAATAGGGAACTACAGTTGCTCTCAACTGACTAGAGGAAATTATTTGATGTTCTGTGCTGTTAAATGTGAAGTACTATATATGCTAGATAAGTAGAAAGTGGCCTTTTTAAACCAAATAAAGAAAGTTCTGTCTTTGAATATGCTTCATCGTATTTTCATTAATAACAGACACTCCTTACTATTTAGCAATGAGCTGTGGTGCCTAGAGAAGATTGAGCACTGCAATGAAGTTTTAACACAAATGGAAGCTTCCATTTTGATTAGATTGAGCACGGCCTATTGATTATATGTTTCTGCGGTATTTTCATGAAGCCGGTAGGAAGTGGCTATATTGCAATCTACAATTCCTTTTTTGTGCCTAGAGAAGATTGAGCTGTCTTAGATGGTATGATTTAAAAATTGTGTTTTTTGTGCCTAGAGAAGATTGAGCACTGCAGCATTCTAGCAGTAGAAGATTATATGTTGTATTGTATTGTGAAAATTGACAAATGGAATTATCAACGGGCTGTTCCTTTCATCACTTGTTTTAGATGGCATCTTACATTCAATAGGAATGTACTGTGTCTGAATGATGGAACTACTTTACCAAATAAAAACTTGACTGCTTAACTAGTTTTCTGTCCAGACCATATTTGAATGCCATGGTGCATATAGTGCACACCATATTTGAACTGCACCATGAATTTCTGTCCAGATCTGCTATATATTTGAATGCCATGGTGCAACATCATATTTGAATGCTATATATTTGAACTGATCTTGGCATCTTGACTGTTTTTATAAGGCCTAAATGTTAGTTTCTGTCTTCTGACTTGGTGTAGTCACCCTTTATTTTTTTTTCTCAAGGATTACTACCTGTTGCCTGTCTGTCATGTCAACTGTTAGAGATCTGGCAAGTCTACTGAAATACCATCCTGTTGGCTGCATAGCTGTTGCACAGCCCATTCAAGCATTCAGGCAATAGGTTTAGTCAGTTGCATTGCTAGTCGCCTACTACACCTGTGTCCACATTATGTAATTACACACGTATACTCCTAGTCGGCCTACTACACCTGTAAAATAAAATAGCAGGAAGCATTCAGGCAGCATGGTTAATTGTGTTGTGTTTCATCAACCAGCTCGCCGGCGTTGTCGCCGTCGAAGTTACTGGTGGACCAACCATTGATTTCGTTCCTGGCAGAAAGGTGAGTTAGTACTGTACAAATGGCAACCTCAGATTCTATCATTACTGAATATCGTCTTGTCAGAGCTGCTTATTGTAGCTTTTCATGTTTGTAACCAGGATTCTTTGGACTGTCCAGAGGAAGGACGCTTGCTGGATGCTAAAAAAGGTTGCTTCCTAACACATCTTTAGAACCTTCAGATGTTCCAAATTCAGCTCTTCTGCATTACTGAACAACTTCCAATTCTCCTTTCTGTTGCTTTCTGTCACAAGGTGCTTCACATCTTAGAGTGGCTTCAAGTGTGTTGATCCTGATGCGGACAAGAGGCCAAAGATGAGTCACGTTGTCCAGATGCTCGAAGCAGTTCAGAATGCATATCAACAAGTACTCATCTCATCCTAACATCTTTCTTTCTCCGTACTCTTGCCTTTTTATTAGCACAGATTTGTATCCTTCTTGGGTCATCTTCTAACATCAGCGTATTTTTCTTATCAATGCAGGATCAAAGAAAGCTCGGCCAGGTGGGAAGCAATGGATATCGAGTCACAGCAGTCGCTAGAGGAGACTTCAAACAATCGGTGTTTACTTGCAGCGATTGCTTTGTAACAAATGTGGGGTTAACGGGTTTCCGGGTTGAACTCGTGGACCCGCTATCTGTTTCAAACCGAGGTCATGCTAGCTTCGCTAGCTAAGCTAGCTAACACTTTGTGCGTTTTGTTCTGTTGACAGATGATAGATGACAGATTCCACCCTTGCATGTTGATCCAAGGGTCTATCATGTTGCAAGAAATATTTGTTACTTTTCTTGTGAAAGAGATATAGCAACTCCCATAAATATATTCAAAGACCATTATAAATCTTGCATAGCTATACAAATCCTGATAAATAATCCAATGTGCTTAGCAACAAAAATATAGCAACTACTCTCTCTCTCTTCTTCCTTTGTTTCCGCCTCGTTTCCTTCATGTTGTATTAACCAATTTTACATTATAGCAAGGCAACTAAAGCACACATATGCAAAAGAAGTGCTTCAGCGCAAAGAAATGAGAGTGCCGCATGCACTGTTTTGGACCTAACCAAGTGCTATATACAGTGCATACGGAAAAGAATGTCCATATTCTGAAGTTGCAGAAACTGAAAGGTTTAAAAGATCAGGTGAATTGCAGACTGTTTTACAGTAAGATTTCAAGCAATCTTCAATATAAAATAAATGTGTGCCGTACTGATGTTGTGTTCCTTCTATATTAAAATAATCCAAGAGCTTACTGATCAGTATCAGAGTCACAAAACTACTCCTAGAAAACATGAAAGAATCGGACTGGCAAAGAGCACAATTCAGTTGATACTTCTACCTTACGATTTCATCAAGCAAACAAAAGCGGGACTAGTTCCCACCCATCACTTCAGGTGCCTCATGATAGATGCCAAACCAGAAAGGCAGCATGTCATGCACGAGTTTGCATCACACTCGCCTTTGAAACCATGCCACAGCATTGACTAATTCATCATGTCTGCATGAGCTCTAATCTAACATGTCCTTAGGTAGCATGCCTTGCAGACAAAAAACATGAAGAAGCAGACAGATTCCAAACTTGCAGACACAAAACAAAGCTAGTCTGGTTGAATTGTCGTCACCAGCATAGATGGCATGTCAAAACGATCACCAGAACAGAACAAAAAATTTTGGTACTTTTTTTTCTACCAACTAGAGTTTGGCCTGAAGCTTGTTTGACTACTGATAGAACTTAAAAACAGTGGTCATTTATACCATCAGAAAGAAAGAGATATATTAATTTGTTCCCAAGTAAATTTCAATACGATAGCACTCTTTAAGAATGTTAGTTTCCATGTGCCCTACTTCATTGCCACAATAGACCAATATTCTAGTCTCCTGTTAATCTATCTTTTTTATATGCGTATATAGTACAAACTATTCAGGTATATTTAGCCATTATTTCTGATAATAAGTTAAGTGGTTTCTCTTAGATGAACTTACTCTATAGGAGAATGACTAATTCACTATCCACGAGTGAAGGAGCTTATTTGAAATTAAAATTTTCAAATGTACTTATATTTAAGTACAACACGATGTTTTTATGAATTTTTGTAACATAGCAACAAGCTGAGTTTGCTAATGGGGACGCTGGAACCATGGGCACAAAATCCATAATCGAACAAAAGTATACATTCTGAAAATCTTGGCCATGTATAGCCTCGTTTTTTTCAGCTTGGTTCTATGCCTCACCTCTTTGTGCAGCTTTTTGGCTTCATCAGGGATCTGTAACACCAAAAGTTCACAATCAGCAAGAACAATGTGGTGAACATTGTTTGTAGTATGAAAAAAATCAGGGTTCAATACCTGGGATTTAGCTTCATGAATCAAGTCAATGGCCTTGTCAGGCAAGAAACGATCTGAAAGAAATTAAAAACAACATAAATTCTGGTTTAAATCACAGTAAAATGATTGACCTGCTAGATAAAAAACACAAATGCCATTTCTCCTGAAAGGATACACTATTTTCCTGAAAACTAAACTACCCTCTATCCATCCCTCAGTTTTTTATTTCAGCTATAATCATAATATTTGACTGGAGCAGAAAATGTACATGAATCCTTTAAGGTGGCAAATATATGTTGCTCAAAATCTAAAACTGACAATTGAAATTAGCATTTTGGTAACAGATTATCAAAACACAATACATAACACCACCATTGCCAAGTCCATAACTTCTTAAAAAGGAAGATCCCAAGTGGATATATAACACACTAAATAAGAATTTGGTGATTTGGAAATCTGATCACGAGCAACAAAAGCAAGCCAACATGATTGTTAACTTCAACGTTACAAGCATCTCAAAATAAATTGGTGCAATGTCACACCAAAGCTCAATACTACATTCTAGAATGTGACACATTAAGGTTCTAGATAGAAGTTATTCTAGAGTTTACTCCATTCTATTTCTAGTATAAGAATATGATACATTTTCAGAAATCATCTAAAGTGGACACATAGAATCAACGCTGATGGCATCATCGCTCATAGTGTAGTCATCGACAGTAAATTCCATATGGCTCAAATCCATGTCGCTCTTAAGCTCATCAAAACTATCAGCATAAAGATAATCCTCCTTCAGACTGCCAATCTCATCTGCTATGAGATTGCTCTGAGAAATAATACTCATGTTAGTGTAGTATGGCGTCATCATTGTAGGCTCCTCCTCACAAGGATCTTGTTCACAAACCATTCTCTCAAACTCCTTTTCCCGCCCATGAAAGATTTGATCAATTGGATGCACTATCCTCGTCCCCACAAAGTCACAGAAAAGGCAACGGACTCTTTCTGTAAAGATACAAGATAATCAATATACACAGATTGCAGCACAAACAGTGAGATAGAAAATGTTGTCACTGAGACAAACCTGAACATGGCGGTGGCACCGAGACAGGGCAGCAAAACGAGTGTGTGCCAGATTCTTCATCGTCAGCATTGCTAAGCTCAGCAAAGAACAGTCCACAAGCTTCACCAACTTCAAGTGGTGTGTCACTTCGAGCCACTGTAAAATTGACATGTATTCGAAGGCACTTGTGAGGAGCAAACTTGCTACCCCCTGGACAGTATACTGGACCTGAGACCTCAGTATTCACGCCACAGATAACATGAACCTGATACACAGTCTTCGAATCATGGTTATATTTATCCAACACAGAATTGACCTTTTTGGATACCCTCATATGCTCATGCAAAGGTGCTTCATGGGGGAAGAGGGGGAGTGACTGCTCACTACAGGGAGATTCAGGACACAACAGCCTGCTAATTTGCTAAACATCATTGGAAGAAAGCCGACAATCACTTTGAAGCAACCACATGACAGAACTCAACTTCCTCCCAACTGAAGCAAAAAGATTCACCTGATCATCTGGCTTGGGGTGCCGTGCTGCAAGAGCGGTGGCTTTGAAAGCTTCATTTACTGTGGTGTTTAGGGAAGTAGGGAATCTGGCGGTGACACTCATGAATATAGCAGAGTCAAAGTATGGATCTGCACGCACCATACTGACATCTGCCTCGAGCAGATGGCAGGCAGCTTGATGGAAATCAAGGTGATGGTAGCGGGTGCAAAGGAACGAGATCATACCGTACAAAGAGCGGCACCCAATGCGGTGGAGGCTCATTGTGGAAACCACATCCATCTTCAACCTATGGGTGGGTGGAAACATGGTGTCGTACCAAATTGTGTTGAGAATGATGTTGGAAACAGGATCGAGAGGGCCATAGCAGTAGCCAGCAGTGAGCAGACTGCGGTGGTAACGAGACTGCAACTCGCTGACCGGCAGCCGAGCCAGGGCCTTGAGGTAGAACCCATGGATTGCGTCCAGGAGGACCCGCTTCAAGCCTGTGGTGTGCTGATCTGTGTTTTCTCTACGATATTTTAAAAATCTCGGAGGCCAGCGATAAACAGGAATATCGGATATATCGAAAATTTATCGGCGATAGAAATAAAATTTCAGACAAAATTTAGACAAAAAATAACTCATTTTATTCAGGAAAACACATAGATCATTTCTAAAACCATTTAACATGAAAAACTAAATAAAACATATTATCAATTGCCTATTTAATGAGAAAGACAACAACACAGCTCTTGTGTTATAGCGGTGGCAAGTTGAACCTAGAAGATAAGAGGATAGAAAATGAAGCATGGATTAATTGGGTGGGCTTTGGGGTCTATTTATATGGACAAATTCTACAATTTTAAAAATTTGGACGATAAATGAAGAATATCGGACCCGACCGGTAAACGGAAATTTCAGAAATTTCGGATATTCCAGACCGAAATTTTTTTCACAGCACCAAACAAGGACATAACCAGGGAGTCGTGGGAAGGAGACCGCCGGCGCACCACAGAGCCCAACTTATCAAGGACCGAGGAAGGATCCTCGGACAAGTACGCCCAGGCGGTGACGAGACGCTCGGGGTCGGGGTGCCCAGCAGCCAGTGCGGCGCACTTGAGGGCCATGACAAGGGCCACAAGTGATTCCCCGAAATTCTTCATCCGTCGATCCAAAGCGATGATGTGGGCAGCGACGAGGACGTCGGCGTCGGCGAAGAGGAGGTACCGCACGGCCTCGCAGTCAGCAAGGTAGGGGAACAAGCGGGTGAGGAAGGTCACCAGCCCGTCCAGAGACCGACGCTCCAAATCCTTGAGCTTTGTCTCAGTAACGACGGTGGTGTCACGGGCCTCCCTGTCAAGGTCGTAGGGGATGCCAGTGTTGGTGATGATGTTGGAGACAGGGTCAAGGAAGCCGAAGCAGAAGCCGCCGCCGTAGAGGAAGTGCGCCGCCGATGAGGGTGTCAACCTGACGTTGAGGCGTTGCATCGCCTTGCAGTAGAAATTGTGCATCTTGACGAGGAGGCGTGATCTGGACTTGGACTGTTGATGGGGACTAGGGTAGTCAAACTCGAAGCTGGGCTGGTAGATACGGTGATCCGTGTGGCTGCTGGTGCTGGACACCAGCGCCATTGCGTTTCTCCGGCAGTGGGCAAGCTTCACCCTCTAATTCAATAGCCTGAAAAAATAGGGCAATAACTTTATTTTAACTAATGATCCACCAAATCATTATCAGTAACATTGGACATAACTAAAAGTACACAAGCTGATAATGCAGTATGGGTATGTCAAGGCTTTCACCTTTTCTGACAGCAATAGTTAAAAGTAGGAACTCTCTATCACAATTCTTGGGAATTTTCTTTTTAGTTTTAATGTTACCACAACATTTATTGTATTTCCAATGCAATTGCTGCTTTACCTTGTAGAAGTGAAGTTGCAGCCGCAAAAAACATTACTCTGTGTAAGTTTTAATTGCAAAGCCACTTTGGCACTTGACTTTGATACATCAACGCACTTAATTTGGTTCTGTTAAAATAGTAACATGCGTCTCTCCATGTGCCCAGGAAGTGATTAGATTCCCAAAGCGAAGACGATTTCTACAGTGTCAAAGGAGGTAAAAAAAAAAAAAACCTGAACTAGACACACATGTGCTGGAGCACTGGAATCTAATTCTTTTGACATGCATGTTTCTTATCGTTGGCTGAAGATTTCACGCCATCAAGGTGAAAAAGGACTGGGAAGATGAGGCCCTAGGAGGCGAGGGGGAGGGGAGGAGGAGACTCGGGGAGGAGGGAGCGCGTGCCGGGCATACCTGGAGCGGCGCCGGCGGACGGGCGGCGGAGGCCGGTCGGGCGGCGACGGCGCGCCCCTCTCTCGCTGGCGCGAGAGCGAGAGGAAGGCAGCGCTCGGTTTTTTCCCGTGACTGACCAGCGACGGAAGAAATCTAAAGAGAGCGACGGAAGAAATCTAAAGAGAAAGGTAAAGATGTATTTTTCCGTGTTCCAAACGGTACAAAATAATTTCTCGAATTTTAGAAATCCAAAAAATTCTGAAAAGACTAAATTTTATAACAATTCGCAGAACATGGGTCCTATTTCATAAGGCGTGCGAATTTCGGGTTATATTTCTAGCGGCGTCACGAATGGCGGGTTAAATTTCATAATTTAGACTCATATTTTTTTTTTTTTTTTTGAGAATGAATTTCGACTCATATTTGACTCGATCACAATCTTAACAAAAAAAAAAACAATTAAAGCCCAAAGCCCATCAATTTTTTTTTATTTTTTTGAGATTCCCATCCGACATATTTGAAGACATGAATCTGGCATCATTGTGAGACTTATTAAGTCGGTGACTAAAAATGAGTGACTTATAAGTGATGCTTGTTTGGTTGCAAGTGACTTATAAGTCAGCGAAAAAGAAGGAAAAATGATCGAGTGACTTATAAGTTATAAGATAGAGTGTACCAACTTATAACTTATAAGTCTCATAACTTAATAAGAGTCTCTACTTGTTTGATAAAATAAATCACTTATTTCACTTTTTGACTTAATAAGGGTCCCATGACTTATAAAAACCAAAATACACACAAAAAAAACTCTTATTGGTGCACTTAAGACATCCGTTAAAACTTACATACCGTGTATTTGTACATGGATGATATGATTCTAGTTTACATCAAGAAGAGTACTCTTGGTAGGACAAAGAGACCGTGAGGGAGAGTAAGAACCACAAAAGATTGTCGAGAAGTCTATAAGCTAGGCAGTGAGATGTTTCGTTCGAGCTTCTATGCACCTCAAAGACTTTATGTTGGATGTTTCTTGTGGGTTAGGCCGAAATTTGTCGCCACAAGGTTCTCATTATCAAAAACGTAGTTGACAATGTTGAGTTGTGGGGCGGACCCAGCTTTTTGAGCATAGGGGGGTAAAAAATAATAATTCGGTAAACCATTTACAAAAAACCATATTTTAATTCGTAAAACAACGTCAAACCTTAATACGAGTAAAGGCCATGGTTACAATTCGGCGAAACGATAAACAGGAATCCATATTTTAATGCGGATCGGTAAAAAAACGGGTCGGCAAAGGGTCTTTTAGCACTCGACAAAGAGAACTTTGCCGAGTGCCGGCCGTCGGAAAAGACAGGCTGATACATTTTGCAAGATAACGGCAAAAATAGCCTGGCAGGAAACGTAGGGAATGTTCTCCGTCACTTTTGGCGCACGCACGGTAACTTTCGGCACGGTTACTTTGGCGGCGTAGACTGATCTGTTCGGCGGACTTGTTCAATTTTTTGATTTTTTTTTTTGTTGACATTAGTAAAGTAATTACATCATCTTCATAATTTGGGACAGTTTCAAGTTGTTTTGCTATATTTCATGAAATATTTATAAATTATTCAAATTTGAACCGCAGGTACATGAAATGATGGACTGTGGTCATTCAAAAAATGTTATTCATGAACATGTTTAGGCTCAACAACTCGCGTGGAATTTCAAACATTTTTGCGAACATGACAGCGAGGAAACGTGTTTTAAAATTCCCAAGCGAGTTCGAAACTTGGCGTGGTGTCTTGTCATCTCATGGGGGGCCGTGAAAAAATTTGAAAAAGCGAGCAAGTTGTGCATGCGGTCATCTCCAGATCGATAGTTACCTTGTGCTGTGCACAAGCCAAAGATTTAAAAAGGCACGGCTCGTAGAGCCGTCGAGGTTTTGGTGTGAAGCGCAAAAACAACGTGCCGCCGGAGTTTTTTTTTCTTTTTATCCAAAAAAAATTATGTTAAGAAGGACGCATAGTCGAAGAAATATATGAGCTCAACTTTGGGGTCCTAAAGAGCTCCTAGTGGTATTCAAATGCCATTGGTTCGATCCCGATGACAGAAAGTGGTCGATTGGGCAAGTGGACGATTCCGTATATGGAGGAGAGGATGTCTATATTGTGGCTAATATACCACCCACAAGTTTAGATCCCCGTGCAAAAAACAACCTTGCGGGTTGGTATGGTAGCTATCGTTGACGATGGTAAAGTTAAATCAACAAGGGGCTAGAAGGACGTTTGGAGATAGACATTCTTTAGGATGGGCAGAATAGACAACACCATCCAACAAATCATGCTAAGGAACAAATTCTTGAACGATGGAGCCTTATTTTTTTTTGGAGGGTGATCTACGACGATGATGAGGATGGTGACATTGATGATTACAATTTATAGTTGAAATAAACATCGGGAGATAATAAATCATGTAAAATTAATTGTTCTTTTTATAGTTTTTCAATACTAATTGGTTTACTATTTGTTTTTGGCACCAAAATGCCGTGGACTCACGAGGGGCATCCTACCATGACTTCAAGTGACCATGGAGGCGCCGAGGGCTGCCGACGGCGTCGTCCGTCCACGAGGGGGCTTTGATTTTACATGGGCCAATTACCCTTTGTATCGGACTCCGGTGCCGAAGAGGCCCGAGTGAAAGGTCTACCCTCGGCGTCCCACGAGGGCCGATCCCTTTTCATCCGTGATTTGAAAAGTAAGTAGCCATTGATATTTTTTTCTTTATGACATGTTAAAAAGAACTTCAAACTAACAATTTGTCTAATGCCGATGCTTGGAAGATTATAAAGGGGCAAAGGCGCGCCATATCAATGGCATCGAGCCTGTGATTAGCTACGGCACGGTGGACCTCGGGAACAACGTGAGGGAGGTTCCCCAAGCGTTCTTGGCGTGAACGAGGCAGACTTGCCGGGAAGATCAAGGCGGACTTTTGGGTGAGTGTGTATGCGGGATTACTTCACGTCGTTTGAATACTATGTTTCTTAAATAATTGAATGAACATGACCATTTTAGCGAGGCGGGGAAGGAAAGGAAAACAAAACAAACGACTCAAGGACTGTACCACGAGGCGCGTGTTTGTGCATCACCTCCTACAACGCCGGGATATGGTGAAAAACGAAGCAAGGGAATTTACCGACCTCACCGGGAAGCAAGTACATCCATTTATTCAGATTTCTTCAATAAAAAAAATAAGCGGACTTCCATTAATCCTGCTCGCTATGTCCGGGAGTGGTGCGGCAAGTAAAAACAGGCCATTTGGACAAGTGGCTCTTGGGCGAGGCGAGTACAAGAGACTCCGTCCGGAGGTGTCTGGAGATGCAACGCTTGAGTGTATATGGATAGATGGGTACGATTGTGTTGATATTTTTTATTCAAGCGCTCAAATCTCTTTGTCCTAACCATCTCCGTGTTCTCATCCGATCGCCGCATGGAAACGAGGAGGTGATGCACGCCGGGTGGGCCTTGGGACGGCCCGCAATAAGCGTTGACGGAGGAGGGGCCCGATTGATGCCCGAGGCAACGCCAGGTCTACCCCAAGCTTACCCAAGACGCCGAGGCGGGCGGCGCTATGGGGAGGGACCGATCCAGCCACCGCGCCATGGAATAACCGGGTGATGAGGTTGGGAGGAGGGAAGCAAGACGCCGGTTCGGATGGTGATCGAATCCTGCGTTGACAGCCGAGGGTGATTCGCTCAAGGAGCACGACCTCCACCGACATCCCCATAGCACCTCGGCGGTCGGGCTCCATGCGGGCCGATGCGGGTAACTTCGCCAGTTTCATCGGTCGCTCACCGGGTTTTACATTTTCGCTACCTATGCATTGTTTCAATGTTACGGTTGTAATATTGCAGGTCGGATGGCGAATTTGGAGGCGTACGTCGCGGAAGAGTTTGCCTTTGTGGCGCCCAGCAGGGGCCATCGGCGGGAGTTGGAGGCAATCACGCAACACTCGGTGCGCCCGCTGCGGGGCGTGGCGAGCTACTTCCGGGGCCTCGGATCCGGGTGCGACCTCGCCTCGTTGCCTCCCCATTGCTCGCTCCTCCCCCGTTTCCCGTTCCTCCTCGTGAGCGGACTCCGGTGAGTATATGTTGTTGTTCATTTATTTGGCATGTGCGGCTCACCTGGGTACTAATGAGATCGCCTCACACTTGTGCAGCTTCGGTCGGCGGGTTCGAACCCGACTCCTCCGGTGGCCCTTCTCCACCCCATCCGGCCTATCCGGTCGGCCCGACCGCACAAGACATTACCGTGGCCGGTGGCGTTCCTCCTCGAGCGGCAGCCACACTACTGGCTTCCACCGTCCCTCCACACCACGGGTGGTCGCATTACCCGATCGCAAAGCGCGGCCCGCGGGTGGTATCCGGGGGCAAGGTGAGGGCTCTTCGCACCGGGGAGGCCACGGTTCGGGGCCGTCAAGTTGAGGTGGTGGTGATGGATTTATTTTAGATGTTGGATATGTTGCCTTTGTGACGGATCTCGTTTCGATGTTGGACATGTTAGATTCCGTTTGGTTGTTGGACATGTTGGATTTTGTGGTATTTGTGGATTATATATGTGAATTTGTGGATTATATATGTGAATTTGTGAGATATGTGGATTATATATGTGAATCGGTGATCTATGTGGTTTATGATGTATATATGAATGTTTATGGTATATGTATATGTTGATTTGCAGCAACAAGCAATAGAAACAACAAAAAAAAATGAAATTCCGGCTTTCTTTGAGTGCCGGCCTCGGCAAGGCTGGGTAACCGCGAGGAAAAATGGCGGGTTTGCCGAGGTGCAAAAGGTGGCACTTTCGGCCATAACTTGCCGAGTGCCACAATGCGACAGCACTCGGCAAAGTCTATTTGTTTTTTCGTAAAATAAATACTTTGCGAGTGCCAACATCCGCTTTCGGCAAAGATTTAAAAATATTCAAATCTTTGCCGGTGCGGACGTTTGGCACTCGGCAAAGGCCCTTCCATATTTAACGGTCGACGCCGGGTTAAGAGTGCGACCGACGACACTTCGGCGAACTATTTTTGGCACTCGGCGAAGATGGCCGGCCGAGTGCGGTCGCCGAGTGCAGCACTTTCGGCGAAGCCTTCGCCGCTTCGCCCGAGTGCTTCTAAGCATTTGCCGAGTGCGGCGCGCGCACTCGGCAAAGGACGGCGTCTCCTGTAGTGGTAGAATGGTGGCCTGGCGCACGCACGGTAAACACGTAGGCGCGGCGTAGACTGATCTGTTCGGCTGTTTTTTTTTTTTTCTTTTTTACATAGAAGATATATAAGCTACGACAACAGCTCTTGATATAAATTATTCAAATTTTATACAAATACTTTAAAATAGAACAATAGACAACGGTGCCGCCGTTTGCGATGACAGCAGCCCCAGCGATTCCACTACCGGGCCGAGTGCCAATGTGCATGCGGTCATGTAGATCGTAGTTACTGTGCTGTGCACAAGCCAAGAAAGGCACGGCTCAGAGCCGTCGAGGCATTGGTGTGGGAGTTTTTTTTTCTTTTTATCAAAAAAATTATGTTACGTGTCACTTACACCTGGGCCGCAGGGTGGTCGGTGGACCACCCTGACGGGCCTGACCACCCACTAGATCCGCAACAACTTGTGGTATGGTAGCTATCGTTGTTGGTAAAGTTAAATCAACAACTTCTATCATTAGGACAGAATAGAGACACCTCCAACAAATCATCTGAACAAACTAGAGCCTTATTTTTTTTTTTGTGTCTACGACGGTGGATAACCTCAACAATTTATAGTTAAATAAACATGAGAAATGAAAATTAATCTTTTGAGTTTTCCTAGGTAGAGTGGCACCGCCGTGGACTCACGCATCCTACCATGACTTCAAGTGACCATTGGGGCTGAGGGGGTATTTTACATGGGCCAATTATTTGTATGGCCCTGAGAAAGTTACCATGTATCTTTATGACCCTTTTTTTTTTAAGTTAGCTCTATGCCCCGAAAAGTTACGTGTTAGCTCTATGGCCTTCCGTCCAAGTTAGGGCGTTGACGGTGTTAACTTTGGGGTAAAATGACCATTTTAGCCCTGGCAAAAAAAAAAAAAAAACAAATGCCAGCGTTCTGTTGTGTCGGATATGAAAAACAAATTTACATCAGGAACCCTAAAGTTTTCACAAATTAACTAACCCCAGATCTGAAAACATCTTTCTCTGGCGAACTTACATCAGGAACCTTGAGAGTGAAATCAAATTACATTTTGGTCCGTCTTCTCCATCATCCCGCACGTAGCGGACGCCCGCACCCCATCGCCTCCGAGTTCCAGCCAGCGCCCGGTGCGGCGCGAGCAGGTCCGCCGCCGGCCGGTCGCTCGGGAGCGCCGCGGAAGCGAGCCGCCGCCAGGGCCGGCAGGCATCTGCCCGCCGCCGCAGTGAGCTTGTTGGACATGCCGAACCATCAATGAGAACCGCGGTGGAGCTCGAGTCGGCCTTGGCGGGGATCTTCTCATTTTTTTCGCGCTCCCGACTCCTCGTCGGCCGGGCGTTTGGATCGAGGCGCTGCCGCTGGGCGAGGGGCCGGGCTGCGGTTCATCGAGGAGATGACCTCGAGCGTGGGCGGCGGAGGTAGCCGAGTTAGACTCAAGGCGGCCGGTGCCACCGACGTATTCGCGCCAAGGTCCTTCACCCACCCGGACATCCTATCGGCGACCGCTCGCCCATAACCCCATCTAAGTTCCTCAGCTCGGGAGTTGAGGGCCAAAAACCATCAAGGAAGGCCATCAAAGATCACCATAGAGTTTTTGAGGGCCATAGAGCTAACTCTTTTTTTAAAAAAGGGCCATAGAGTTTTTTGAGGGCCATAGGCTAACTTTTTTTTTATCTAGATACTTATCTAGTTTCGAGAGCCATATAGATAATTCTCTCATTTTACATCTACCTCATCCCTCCAATGGTCATCTCTACCATGTCAGGCTTCTAGGCTCCCAAGCTTCTCTCCCTTGATTCCCTTACAAATCATTGAGGTATTGAGCCTCCAAACTTTGATTGGAGCTGCTCCAACTAATGTCCAACTTCTAGAACACGCGGTTCACATTCAAGCCGTAGATTGCATCTATTACTCCTGGATCAATGCTCCTAGCCGACCAGGCGTCGCCCGAAAGCTTCCAACTCATTGTGTGTGATCCGAGACATTTGCAATCACTCCATCATCTAGTAAGAAAACCTTATCTCAAGAGTTCACTCTCTTTAACTTGAGAACGAGGATAAGGGTTGAAAAGCCAAGCCTTTGTGGCTTCCTCAACAATGTGGAGGTAGGCAAGCTATAGTGGCGACGTAAACCAGACTTGTCTCTCGTGTTCTTGCTATTTGGGTTATGCTACTCTTATTTGTTGTTGATTTTAAGGTTTGGTCCTGATGTACTTGTTTGTACACTTCTGCATGCATCCAACTGGTGACTAGGCTCTAATCTACGTTACGAAGCTCAGAGTTTTATCAAAATTTCATTGGGTAGATTTTGATCTGTGATATATATATTGTATCTGTGTGAGCGGCAGTGCTACGCGAGTGAGTGGCAGTGCCACTTGAGCGGCAGTGCCGTGCAGGATCTGATGACCACAATTTTCACGTTTTGTTTTGACAGACCTAACTATCCACCTTCTATATGCCTAGTAGGTGTTGATGATCACTAACAACTAGTTATACCATCAATATTCAACCCAAACGCAAGTTAAAATCACATCATTCTGCAATTGAGGCAGGGTCATATTGTGGCAATCAAAGCAAGGAGAGATAGTTACACAAGACACAATGTTCTTGGTGCGGCCAACCCCTCTTCTGTAGATTGTCAGCCATTAGGATTTTGTCATGCATGAGGACCTAGGCATGTATCTTGTATGTATTCTCCAACAATTGTGCCTAGGTTCCAAGTGAGGTAATGTTGGAACTTCCGTGAATATGCACAAGTGTGTGTATCTTTGTATTAGAAGAAGAGAGTTATAAGTACAAGAATGTCGAGGCCCGCGACGCCAAATGTGAAGATTACATAATGAAAAAACATCCTAAAACAAACAGCTATCTCCAAAGGTACAAACGCGACGATGGCATCAGCGGCTTCTCCCTGCCCGGAGGACATCATCTCGGGCAGGCTGCCGCCGGCGAAGGCCCTGCACCGGTTCTGGTGCATGTGCAAGGCTCATCTCTGACCCGGCCTTCGTCGCCGCACGGAGATCATCCCGCGATCGTCGCTGTGTTCGGATCCGCACCAGAGCTCGAGCTGTGCCTGCTGGACTCTATTCCATACTCGATTCGTTCTGGACCGCGAGCAGGGCAAGGACGAGGATGTCGACGCGGCGGGCAGGCTGACCTACGAGTTCTTCTCCCTGCTGGAGTCCAAGTTCCTCTTCGGCTGCACGTCCCAGGCTCCCCTACAACCGCAGCTGCCAGTGCGTCGCCGACTTCTTCGACGTCATCCCGGCGTCCAGCGCGGGAGGTGCTGGCGCAGGACGCCCGAGACCTCGCTAGCATCACCACCGAGGGTGTCTTTGACATGGTAGGTAATGGTCGGTGCAACTAGGTAGGGTAGCGAGTGCGACCGGACGTTCCAGCAACAGCAATGAGGAATGAATTCTCATGTAACGCTGTTGCGGTTTCATCGTATGAACGCATGCACCCGAGCACGTATTATAACTGATTGGATGGGACGACGCCGCACACCCGTTGTGTGCGTCCTGTGAGCTTGTACTACAGAAAGAACTTATAAAATATTACCAACACCATCCATACATGGATCGATCAAAGTGAAAAGCAGACCGGATCACGCCTCCAGGCCGCCAATGCACCGGCGGCGTGGTGCAGGAGTGGCGGTGGTGAGCTTGGTCAACTGCTTCACGTTGCGGGGACCTCGACGCAACGTTAGCGGATGAGGAGCTCGGCATTGAGAAAGAAACGACGTGTATCTAGAAGAAGACTTTGATCCGGTTTATCGGTCGTCGATCCACGCAGCTGGCGGCTCACGACTGCAATGACGCCAGCGCTCTGTAGAGCGGCTCCCCGCCCATGCGGCCACCAAGGACAATCCAGGATGCTCGAGCGCCACTGCAGGGTGGCTGACAGAACCTGTGCGAGGTAACCGTTAGCCATGCAGCGATAGAGCGGATTAGTTATAGTTTTGATTTTTTTTTCCGGTGGCAACGCACGGGCAAATTTCCTAATATATAAATAAAATGCAAAACTCTTGTCCAAAGTTTCTTATTAATTTAATAATTATTTTTATCCCGTTGCAACGCATGGGCATGTTTGCTAGTATATAATAAAATAAACAAATTATTATGAAAATATCTCTAACGAAAAAATAAGTCATAACAAAATAAATAGCATTTATTACATTTTTTTGAATAAGGCGAACAATCAAATAAAAATTGTAGAAATCAAAGAATTTGCGTTTATTTATGAGACCGAGGAAGTATGCACTGAAATGAAATTACAAGGCTCCTGCCCAATGCGGACTAGTGTTTTTGCACTAGACTACTATTTGGGTCATTTTTTTTGATCAAGGAAAGATCTGTTTTGTTGAGCTACAAGCTACTAGTATTTTTTTTTGAGAATGACACGGTACAACGCAGACGCTCACAACACGTACGCATACTCACCCCTATGAACACACGTACGCAAACCCTACCCCTATGAGCACCTCCGAAGGACTGAACACATCTAGAGATTCTCGAAGTCATATAGTATAGTAAAAACAAAAAACACAGGGCTACATGTACATAAGCTGCCTCGGGTCAGTACAATCAACGGGCCAATGGCCCATAGCGTTCATAGCAGCCCACTTGTATTCCTGTTACCGGCCCATACACACTACCAGGTAATATATGATGACAGCGTCGTGAGGTTCATGGCGCGTCAGGTGGAAGTGAGACGACCGAGGCACCTTCTTCCGCGGCTTCTTCTGTCTCAGCTGTGGGCGGTTCACTGAGGACCCAGGCCATGGCCAAGACGGCCACGACCAGAGCAGCCGCCCGCCACTCCACCGAGACAACCGAATCGAGCGAGCCTGCACGAGAGGAAGACGACGAACAGCGCCGCGGCCACAACCAGACCAAACCTCGCGCAGGACGGAGACAGCCTGCTCCTTCTGGCCCACCCGCCGACGACGGCAGTTAGGAAGCCGGTGATCGTCGACACAAAGGACACGATGATCAAGCTGCCGTACAGCAATTTCCACGGGGTTTCCCAGCCGAGGCCACCGATGGTGACGGCCATGGTCATCAGTAGTGTGGTAGTGCACGCCATGATGGCCAGGTCAAGCTTGGAGACCTCCTGAAAAACACAGCACTCAAATGCTTCAGCGAGGTGAAAAATGTATATGCATCTCTCCCAGATTCAGAACCGATGACAAAACATACCTCATCATCAGCTGTCGCCGCGGCAGTGGATGCGAGAGGAGAGCCAGAGCGCATGTGCATGGCCGCAACGGGTTCTTTGCCGCTGGCTAGCGAAGAATTATTGCCGTTGCCGCCAGAGCCTGAGGTATTGGCGGGTGGTTGACGAGGGGGCGACGAAGCCGCCGATGATGACAAGGTGCTGGAAACGCGAGAATTCGTCCTTCTTACTAGGGGGATCTCCGAAACGCTGCGGGACTCGTGGTCGACGAGCGCAGCGTCGTTCATGGCGGCGCAGCGGTCGCACTAGCTTGAGAAAAACGACCACGTGCGGCGGTCAGATCATTTTGATTTATCGCTAATTAAAACGTTACAACCTATACTAGATTCCATATGCTCTTTCGAACGAAACTAGTGAATTGCGCGCGCCCATGCGCGCGGGGGCTGGCCAGAGAAAGTATTCTGAGGTAAACATTGTAGAGCATGACAGGCAAAAGTTATAGCAACGTAGAAGTAAAGAGGCAACACAATCCATGAACATTCTTTAAGAATTCTTCAAGATTTTTTAGACGGGACACGAATGGGTACAGACCACTCTAGCGAGTAGAGGAACTCCACACTACCTCGGGTCAAATAGCAAGGAATTTAATAAGCAGAACCACAGATTAGCATGAAAGCAGCTTCCTTAGCTGCACTGAATAATTTTGACAGGTCTCCAATCACAGGTTACAGTAGGGATACCAGGGAGCTCAGCAAGGGCGCAACCTTGCAAGTGTTCTTACGCTACTATCGAGAATCTCACCGAGGTGCACACCAGCGTAGCAGCCGGTTCTGGTGCACAAAATCACTGTCCCAACAGGCACACAGGTGGGAATACCCGCACGTGGCCAGGACGAGGGCCACCTGAGTAATAGGGCCACATCAGCTAAATAAAGAAGTTCACGTAACTACAGATAATCCTATAGGCTGCCGAATTAAGTTCTTGCTGCCTACATGCCCATATCTGGGGGCCAAGAGAACACGAAGCAATGAGGTGTTAGTTTCCGATCTGCGAGGACACCGCGCCACCAAAAAACGGCGAAGTCTTCTCGGGACGGCGGATGTTAGGGAGCCATCCCACGCAAAAAGTCAGGTATGGTTAAGCTGTATCTGCATATGAATATGAACTCTCAGCAAATTTGCAAAGGCATACTTGGTGCTATGTGAGGTAAACGGCTCTTGAAATATGTGTGGACTTATGAATGAGGCTAGCATTGCCCACTAAGTAAACATATACCATCCTCATAAGCCTTTTTTTATTTCTCTTTGATTTTTTTTTTTAATGTAGAATGGAAACAGAATGTCTCAAACAGGATCTATCACAATTCAAGAAATAAAATAAGATGGACTATCATAGTGTTAAACAACTGCATATGTGCAGGGCTCAAGCTGTACAACAGTTTGAAAAAGACTCATAAACCATTCGAAGTATACAGCAGAACTTTAAGATACGTTGATTTACTATAAAGAGGCCACAACGCATCTTCTATGACTAACATATCACCTATAGACCAAATAATGCTGGGCAATGAAGAGGATTGTGAAGGGGTGCTGTGCAATTCCGAAACCAGAAAATGCAGTGAAAATTTTAAGCTAAGCTGCCTAATTTTCAAGCAACAGGCAAAGCAGAGATGTAATGATGATGGATAAATTAGAAGTGTTAAGGGTTCTACCTTATCTAGCCGCTGACCGCAGCGGGAGAGGGTTCTGGAGAGGAGCGCTCACCATCAGAAGCCTGGACTTCGTCGTGTCCAGCGCTGTAAAAAGTTACAGAGAATATGCAATGGATTAGCACCCATGAATGAAGCAGGCACAGGCTGATATTTCAGAGAACAGTGTTAAGGAGGTAGGTCAATAACAGTCATCAATTCAATTTTGTAAAGTAGCACCTTGCTGATCCTACAAGAACATACTTTGTAAGCATACACGGAGCCTGGTGCGTTCAAAGCGGCGTTGTAGCCTCCTCATCATCCGGCATAGCAAGCTTACGACGGGTCTTGCCACCCTTGGCCCGACCACCGCACATTAGAAGCGATTAGGGTACGGATGGAAAGCCACGCTGAATAAAGCGGACGCATAATCGATATATTACCCTCTTTTTACGCTTGTTTGACACTTTGGTGCCCGGAGGGGAGGCAGGTTTGAGGGCGAGTCTGTATCAAGCAAGGGACATGAGATTACAGGTGCAAACTCTGTAAGAGCCGTGGCCATGGTTCTATCAGCTTGCAAATGGAATAAGGCGTAGCACATGTACACAATGGTGTTTTTCTATGAAACACACAGATAAGACATCTTTCATGGAAAATACAATAAAATACTCATAGTTATACTTTGAAGAACAGACTTGTATAGCAAAGAACACCAAAAGATAGCGGATGCATAGACACACGCATACACGATTATTTTGCTGGCCCCTGCAGCCATGATAGTAACAAAAGAAAACATGCATAGTTAGCTACACAGTGGCAACTGAAAAGAGTAGGCATCTGTTCCCTTGGCCAAAATCTGCTTTTGTGCGGAAGCACCGCCACGTCCAAGATGGATCTTCAAGAGACAAATGACTCACGACGGAGGATGACCAAGGATTTGTGTGAGAGCCCGCAGAGAATCGATGGGACATCGAGAAGCGATTTTTCGATGTGGTTTTTCAACAATAATAAGCTGTGGAAGGGCGGTCGATCTTTCTTGAATCAAAGAAGGTGTTGCAATGCTATCATGGAAGGGGACACTCAAATTTAGTACGAAGATGTTGCCATAAAAATATAGCAGCGGTGATGTCGCGCCTTTGAAGCACTTGATTATAGACACAAAAATTGTAGGACATGGAAGCAAAGTTCATGGGTATAAATGTCATTTGGGGTTGCAAGGGGGTGAAGGAAAAATGCAGACTGATCAAGTATAGGGCGAGCAATGGCACCCTGATGCCCCACCGATTGTCACTAATTTATTCAAATACAGGTACCTTCAAATGGATACTTATTATCAAACAAACAATTGGCAGCATTATAGATCAAGTAAGGAACAATTTTTAGTATCAAGTAAATAAGCTACGCTAACAAATATTTGAGAATTGGGACTGTAAATGCAATCTATTAGATTAGATAGGAGCAAATTGAAATGCTTTGGTGACTAAAGGAAAAAGCGGCCAAAAGAGGTTTTTTTACGTTTGGAGGTTCATGACGCTAAAGCCGATAGCTTTGCATGGAAATTGCATTTTAAAATTAAAATGTGGTTCCCAAAGATAAAGTTCAGAAGGTGTTATTAATAACAAACAAAAGGGAAAAAAATGTTGCAATTAATTTTGAGCTAGAACGAAGTGTATGAAAAAAAAAAAAAAAAAGATATGGAAGAGCATATAATGAGGCAATTGACTGAAAGTAAAATCACTTCTAGAAGAGGACTCATTCTCTTGTATGCTGCTAGAAGTAGCACTCAACATCACATTCAAAATTATGAAGTAGAACACAGTAGCTTATTAAAACTATATGCCTAAAGAAATAGGAAACCATAAGTAGGCAAAGGCTTACCAAGACAAACGTATCACTTTACAAATAAATTAGATGTTTAGATGTAATAGAAATTCTCCTCCTATTAAAAAAAGGAAACTCTAGGAAATCATTGCCATAAACTGTGCGCCAAAAAGTGGCACTCAAAAAAAATCCGGCAGAGAAGAATAATAGCGGTGTGGCCTCCAACCAAGCTGCTCATTTCAAATCAACTGATGAAATCCTCTATTCGAAGAGATGACAAAGAATAAACAATGATTCCTCTTTTTCTAACCGACATTAGAACCTAATTGAGAATTTATCAAGTGCTACTGATCGATGCAATGCAAGTCATCGATTCCATAAGGTGGCAATGAGTCAGTATAAGCGTGAAAATCATGTAGCACAAAAAAGGAGAGCAGGTCTTTTTTTCTCGGTGCCTACCTTTTCGTCCAATTGACGGTTACCAAGCTTACCGGACAAAAATCCATGTGGGAATCACTCTAGCTTCCCTAATGCCTCATCGCATTTTGGAGTTCTTTAAATGGGATCCAATGCTTCATCTCGTTAACTATCTATGCCCCGCAAAACAAGCTGCATTTACTCTAGGATGGCATTACAAATGCTTCATAATTTAGAAAATGATAACTTTGAGCTAGCAACCCGATGTCTGAGAAAGCAAAAAGCTGAAAGATTATATTCAGAGGATGAAATTCTTGTATAAGAGGACAAATGAAGTAATTGTTTTTCATCAAGAATAAGAGGTTTTTAGTAACTTGAACATTCTTTCGTGAAGCCACATTCTTAGGCACAAGGAAAACTTATTAATGCAATAACCGGAGAGAATCAATCACCTTTCATTTAGGATTTTTATTCCATGGGAAGCCCCCATATCATCATGGTTTCCAAAGGCGACCTCCAAAGAACAAAAGAAATGACAGATCAACAAACTAATTTTAACACGGTAATAGAAACTCAAGTGCTACAAAATCTATCCCTTACATATTCATTTACAAAGCCTTATAATTTACGTATAGCATTCCAAACTGTAAACCCCATGTGGCTGATCGAACCAAATAAACAATGTAGATCCTATCTTTTTGCAGTTGAGCACCCTTAATCTGCAAGGAGACAATAACTAAATAACTAAGGGCAGTGAATACACCACGATTAATATTTCAAATCTATTTAGCAAGGACGGCCGACGAGCTAAGGAGAGGCGAAGGCCACACCGCTAGCGCCGTCCCGAGGGAAGCGCTTCGCTCACGGGGGGTCGCGAGCCGCCACGCCGCCCTGTCTGGCCCGTGCCGAGAGGGGCGCTCTCCCATGCCGCCCGCAAGCGCCGGCCGCCTTTGCTATTGGGGCGACCGCGGCTGGGAACGGCCCAAAATCACCATAGGAAAAAGAAATCCGCGAGCACCAAAGAGAAGCGGGGAGGGCGAGCTCACCGGCATCTGCGCGGCCGCCGCCCGGGCGCGCCGCTCTTTGTGCGGGCCGCCACGTGGGGCGCCGCTACCGGGAACGGCCTCTCGGGGCGTCGTGCCGTCGCAGCCGAGGGGCCGCGCCGCCGCTCAAGGCACCTGCCCTAGCCGCCACCGCGAGAGAGGAGGGAGGAGGCGCGGGACGCGAGTGAGGTAGGGTTGGGACGGTATATATTGGGCATGGGAGGAGGCAGCAGCACCGCCCATCTCGAGATCAAACGGCCGAAATTTTTTGTGGCTAACGTGGCCACCGTGAGGCGGGCGCTTCTCCACACCCAATTTTTCTCTTTAAATGCTTTCTGGCTTCAGAGTTTTGAGTAACAAATTGCTCGCGGGGAAAGGAAATTCGATAAACAAAGATGGGGATTCATATGCATACCTCGATACCTGGATGCATGAGGATCTGAACCCTGAGCCTCCGAAGAGAGTGCAGCTGCAGCTTTGCTCGACGACGACAATGCTAAACAATGGCAATGTATTTATAGGCGCCAGGATGCATGCCAGAACGAATAGATGTGTACTAGAAGAGATGCCTGCATTAATTCACCTCAAGTCAAGGTCAAGCTCGGCACCCAACTACGGCGAATGGTAGAGCGCCACATACGACGGCGAAGCTTCGCCGCTTTTATCGGCAGCGGCACTGAACTACGGCGAATGGTAACGCGCCACATAGGACCGAGAAAAGCAGTGTGAGAAAGTGAAAGGCACTGAACTATGGGTTTTCGTTTCATTGGTTGCATGTTGTACTCAACATTCCAGAGGCGCAGAACTTTTCAGGTGTGGGGACCGCGTCAGTCAACAAAACTTCCTTCGATTCTGCGTATCTTTCGTTTTACGGAGCATCAAACTGTAATGTCCGTGCTACCGCTACGGTTTTGCTTTTCGAAACTGTTAGTTTAAATCAGATATAAGAAGATATTGTACTATTTTTTGTCGGATGAACTGTCTAAGTTATATCATTGATACTTCCATTTGCAATTTCACGCAAATTCCCTCCAAAACGTGTTTTTTATTTCTCCACTTTTGCTCGTAGCAGTTGAGAAACAATTGTATCTATATATATACTCTTACAATCGTATACCAATCGAGCAATCTGATTGGTCAGGTACTATTCATGGAACAGTAAAGGATCACATGAACGGTATCGGATCACGTGAACAGTATAGAACCGTTATGAACAGTGCAACCCCGTTTGCAAACAGTAAAACCCGTTGTGAACAGACCTGTTTACAAACGGTAAAACCCGTTGTTAAACCCGTTTACCATAACAGTACAAACCAGTTGTTAAACCTGTTTGCAACCCGTAACCCCTACGCATTCAAGGCGGGCCTACTTGCTAGTTTTCCAAGTACACGTCTCCACCATGTGGATGAAGCAAACGTTCTTCATATCGCATTAATTCGATATACATACTTGTGACCTACAAGTTTTAAATTTGTCATTCCAAGATGGAAAAAATAAACTGTATGGAACATTAGTTAAAGCCGAAGCACTGTCTTACAGTGCCATTGACTTGCTGATTCCAAGCAAAAAGGCAATCTAAGTCGGCTCATAATCTATAGAGATATCATTTTGTCATTATTAGAAATATGTTATTGATAAAAGAGATTAAAAATAAAGTGCATGCAGTTTCAACTGATGATGGCTCACGTTGAGGCTTATTATATTGAGGTAACACCATTAATACATCGTCTGCAGCACGCATCGTATGTTCGTCCTTTTGTAGTTTTGGTGTTTGCACGTCATCTTCATCGACATTTACTTTTCCTGATTCCGTAGTAATGGCCTGCAAAATAATTCACATATTTTTCACCTGTGGGCGAGGTCTTTGGAAGTATTAATTCAGAATTGGCTTGACTGGCAAGAGGTGCCGTGCTGTTACTTTGCAACTCAGCTTTCTTCCATGTTCGATATTGACGTTGGTACTCACGGTTTCTCCTCCTAATCGCTTCTCTTTGCTCGTCGGTCATCTCAGCCATTCTCTTTCGATGTGTTGTGCATCCGTTCCGTCCATCGGCACGTTAGAAGCATCTAGTCAATTTTTGTAGAGTATAGATTACTTTTAAAATGAAGTCATTATTTCACATAATCACGTAAATAATTAAATTAACAAGAGGTTACTCTCGGCCACGGATAGTGCACCGCCTATTGTGGTTGAGGTGCCAATGCCATAATGATTATTTTCCGCATGTGTTGTTGGTTGGATATTTTCCCTATTCAATGCACTTGATGATCATTGGTCCATCTCTCCCTGATTTGTTCCTGCAATTTTTTGTCACACCCACTAACGTTGTTGTGACTTTATAAATAAGATGACAAATATATAATATTTAGTTATAAAGATTAAATTATACCAGACGTAGTCAAAGCAAAAGAAGTGCAAAAGAAATGTATTAAACCTGAATTATATTATTGTTTCCATTCAGCACGTCTAACCGAGTCAAGGAAAATGTTCACTTTAACAAAGGCGTACGGGACGAAGGCGGCAGTACTCACTATTGCTGGAACTCCTCCTGCCACCCCACACCACCACCCGATCAACTTCTTCATGAACTCGATCGATTTCCCAACGAACGCATACAAGTTATACTGAAGTACTCACCAGGCTATATCTCCGTTCTCCCACCGGGTGTTGAGCACCGCGCGGCTGGCTGCCCTGGACTGCCTCGCCGAGAGTGTCGCGTCGTGTTCACCCGCACCAACAGGCCGCAGAACGTGGTCACACGTTGACGCCAGCGCTGGGTGACTGCCTCGCTGGGCCTAGTGGCTGCGACCACGAGTTTCACCACCACTCAGATCGCGTGGCCAGACCTAGGTCACTGAAAATTGGGCGGCCGATGAATTAATAATCTATCAGAGGAAAAACTAAATTAATGCATCGGTAGGATCTGTTCATGGGCGTCACGCGTAAGGACTTGATGGTCTTCCTCCTCGCCGCGTCACCTGCGGGTACGACGACGCCAATGGACTTGCAGACGCTCCACCCAGCCACAGACGTCGGGCTCTCCGTGTCTATGAAAGTCAGTCACGGGCTCTCGGCGAGACCAGGGTTAGCGGCACTGGATTGACACTATCGGCGAGCAGGAGGATCTCCGCTAGGAGGTTAGCCACGATCGCCGCACTGAAGGAGGATCGAACGTAGTTTTATTTTTATTTATTTTTCTTCCCGCTCGCACAATGTAATATTTTATTGTGATTCAATCTAGGGTGGTCGTGCTGTTATGTTTTTTTGCGGTGAATAGACTTTGGGGGGTAAGACTTTTGGACAAACTTTCCATCTCAGCCCTCTATTCTGAGATCCGTTGGTTGGTGAGCCTTAATCTCAAAAAATAGCAAAAAGTGGGACATTATAGTAGAGATTTTATTTTTTGTTATTTTTTCTTCCCGTGCTTTTACTGTGATTCAATCTGTGGTTGTGCTGTTATGTTCAAAAACGGAGATTGGTCTTCTATGCAGGGGGTGAATGGACGGGCGGTGGGGGAATGAGAGGGTGTAAGACTTTTGTACAAACTTTCCCCTTTATTCTGAGATCCGTTGGTTGGTGAGCCTTCATCTAAAAATAGCAAAAAGTGGGACATTATAGTAGAGATTCAATCGGGTTATGTTTTCGGGGTGAATGGACGTGGGCGGTGGGGGGAATGAGAGGGTGTAAGACTTTTGGACAAACTTTCGATCTCATCCCTTTATTCTAAGATCCGTTGGTTGGTGAGTCTTCATCTAAAAATAGCAAAAAGTGAAACATTATAGTAGAGATTACTATGTTACTATCGTACGGTTGCATGCTGTACAGTGGACATGCTCAAGACTTAGTTTTATTGTTTCAATCTTTACTTTCTTTATTTAACTTTTATCCCTTAGCGAGAGCTTCAGGTGGCCTGAGAAGTATGTGATCACCAAACAAGGACATAACCAGGGAGTCGTGGGAAGGAGACCGCCGGCGCACCACAGAGCGTCAAGAAGAGCAACAGCAGGACAGGTTCTACTATTCACCGTCCGACAGGACGGGAAGCAAGGCAAGGCAAGGAGATCAGTGGCTAACTGGGCCGGTGAACCGGTGAATCAGTATGCTCGTTGGGCCTGAGGCCGTGTGTTTCGTTTTGTTGTTAGGCCCAGTGAGGCGTTGGGATATAATCCCCTGTAACTGCTGTGAGCGGCATCGACATTTTGAACTCTGCATTCTCGAACTGAATCATTCTTCCTTCGTCCCCAAGTTGTTCTTCGTTTCTCTCACCCTGTTCTCGTGCTCTTCTATCCCGAACTCCCAAATCCACTTATCAGTTGCGGTCTAGATCAGGTTCGTGACATTTGGTATCAAGCTCCTGCGATTCACGGAAGGGTCCTCCGATTTGATCGAGGGTACAAGGCTCTGGTGCTTAGACAATCGGCTCGCAGTCATCTCTGCTTGAGTTGATTGCAATAAATCCATCCACCACCCCGACATTATCGGTGACAGTGGGGGCGTCGTTGTGAAGTTGGTTAAAGGAGCATGATTACCAGCGGATTCAAGCCCCATCCGCTAGTCCTTGAGATCGGATCCATACCGAACACACAAATCCAGGACAAGCACATACTGTGGAGAATCGCTGCTGCGAGGTGTTCATCATTAGGAAGCAGTCTCTGAATCAACTCGGTGCACGCCAAGTTACTTAAGAAGCGCTATAATAGAATGTTAGAGGTACTTGCAATATAGTATGATAAGGCGTCCATGGTTATATACGACTTGGCGGTTAAAGTTCGACGAGGTTTCAAAATTGTCCACCCATCCATATTTTTTGTTTTCTTTTTTTGTAGAACGTGGAGTTTAATTTCCCCTTTCTTGCCAACCAATTGCAAGGAGATGACAGTGATTTTTTTAGAATTCCCTATAGGAATTATTTAACAATTCTGATGTCAATTGAACCATTGAAATAGTATTGGTGACGATGATGAGTTGTCTAGAGTTGCATCTCTAGATCAAGCTAGTACCACCTGCTAGGTGTTCATAGCAAATCTGTGAAACATGTATACACATCTACTGGTAGCATTGATATGTACATCTGTGAACCGTTTGTGAAACCATTTCATCAGGTTCGGTACTTATCTTTGGTAAGCCTCTATCTATCTCGATTTCTTAGATGTGTCTTCAATTGGTGAACAAATTTATAGTTGATTATATATATCAAATATGAGTGCGTAGTTGACATATATACAATACTAATGGTTTTAATACAGGATGATCTATGTCATAAAACAAATAGAATCCATCGTAATCGAACTTTGCTGATTACCTTTGTAATCAATAGAGAATGCCTTAATCGTTTCTCAAAACAGTTGAGTCTGCCAAATCACCTGTCAATGATATAACAAAGCGGTTCATTACTCATTAGTATATACTTATTTAAAATACGCGTGATAAGTGAACTGGCGAAGAGGATGCTTCAGTCCCAAATCAATTGGCGACATTGTTCCGCTTCCGAGAATGCTGAGGCGTTCGGCGATCACTCGCATTCAACCATTTATAGATTGGCACACCATCGCCATATCTACATGTATACACATATATTTCACACAGCATAAAGGGAAGAGGGTGGCATAAGCGCGAACATTCCGATCGTGCCAACCCAGGTCGAAATTAGATAAGAGCCTTCACATCGGGGCTCGACCTCAATGTTGCGCCTGCGATGTCCTCTCCATCAATGGGGACACCAGGAGGTCGGGACCGAGGCGTGTGGCGGCTGGACAACCGAAGGGAATGGCCAACACTGCGGCGGATTCCATGGAATCCGGCCGCAGATAACTAGGATGATGCGTCCGATGACCAATCTCCGATGACCCATCTCTGCGCCCACCGCCGTTTCCAAAATTAGAATTCCCCAAGTTTGATGGCTCTTACCCTCGCTATGGATGGATCATCTTTTTAGTAGTAGGCGTGCTATGTATTTCGAGGTCTATGCTGTCCATCCATCGCTGAAGACCCGCTTTTTTCTTTGCGTTGAATTTTGTTGGCGCCTTTTGCTAAGACCCGACTTCACATGATTGAGCGTCGTGAGAGGATTGTTGATTGGGAGACTCTATGCAAGTTGGTGCTCACAAAATTTGATCGAGATCTAGTACCCTATTGTGCTTCAAGACCAGTTTTTTGAATCCCCGATCCATTGGCAATCGTTGATGAGTTCACGCGTTGCAATTTGAGCAGTGGCTAACTGGGCGCGCATAATTTGTTGCGTTTTGTTGTTTTGGGTATAATGCAAGTTATGATGAAACATTCTTTGTTAACCGCTATTTGGCTGGGTTGAAGGAAGAGATTCGTGCAGGCATTGTGTTACATCGCCCACCCAATGTGGATACAGCCAGTGCTTTGGCTTTGATGCAGGAGACTGAACTTAGCAAGTTGAAGTGGAAGCCTGGGAAGTTTGCTGGGAAGGTCTATCCTGACAGAACCCGAGTTGCTGATGGTGATAAAGGCAAAGCAGTGGCCACTACTACTCCTCAAGTTGACAAGTTAGCTAAACTCAAACAGTACCGAAGACTCAACAATTTATGTTTCAAGTGTGGTAATAAGTGGGAAAGAGGTCATAAATGCCTAGCTCAAGTTTCTCTGCATGTTTTGCAAGAATTGTTGGATCTTCGTTGACTCGAGGGTGATTAGGAGGGTGAAGTTGACCGAACATTATTCCGACAGGCCGATGGTGATGGTCATTAATCCTCAATCTAATCAAGGCCCTGTTAAGAGGAAGACTATGAAGTTGTGTGGAGAAGTTCAGGGCAAATCTGTCTTGATTTTGGTGGATTCAGGAAGTGTTTCTTCCTTCATCAGTTCTCATGTTGCTCAGAAACTCCACCTTTCCACTGAAGCATGTCAGCAATGCACATTTATGGCAGCTGATGGTAGCCCAATGATTTGTGACACTAAGGTCTCAAACTTGGCTTGGAAGGTGCAAGGGTATCAGTTCTTCACCTCACTGGGGGTTTTACCTCTTCAATGCTTTGACATGATCCTTGGTGAGGATTGGTTGGAAGAATGCAGTCCTATGTGGGTGCATTGAGGAAAGAAAGTGATGAGGTTCTCTTATCAAGATCAGAGAGTGGTCCTATATGGACTTAAACAACCCCATGAGCCATGCCAAGTGATGTCTGGAGAGGCATTCCAGGGTCTTTGTAATCAGGATGCTATTCAGTATTGTGTGCAAGTAAAACTGCTGGACACCTAGGATTCTGGTGTTTGTGCTGTGCAAGGTGTTGATGAATTCCTGCAAACTGCAGTTGCTCAAAGTTCAGTTCCAACTGAGATTCAGTCAGTACTGCTCACTTATCCAGACCTGTTCAAGGAGCCTACTGATCTGCCTCCTCATAGACAGTTTGATCACCACATTGAGTTGTTACCAGGATCTCCACCAGTCAATATCAGACCCTACAAGTATTCTCCAGCTCAAAAAGATGAGATTGAACAGCAGGTGGCTGAGATGTTGCAACATGGTATAATTAAGCCAAGCACAAGCCCTTATGCTTCTCCTGTACTGTTGGTCAAGAAGAAGGATGGTACTTGGAGATTCTGTGTGGATTATAGGCACTTGAATGCCCAGACTGTCAAAAATAAACATCCAATGCCTGTTATGGATGAGCTAATTGATGAACTTGATGGAGCTAAATGGTTTACCAAGTTGGACTTTAGAGCTGGCTATCACCAAATCTGCATTCATCCGGTGATACTTTCAAAAGCGCTTTCAAGACTCATAATGGTCTCTTTGAATTCTTGGTCATGGCCTTTGGGTTAACAAATGCTCCAGCAACATTTCAGAGTGTGATGAATTTCATTTTTGCTTCTTTGCTGAGGAAGGGTGTAGTGGTGTTTATGGATGACATTTTGATATATTCATCTACTCTTCAGGAGCATGTTCTTCTGTTACAGCAGGTTTTTGATATTCTCAGAGCTCACAAGTTCTACATCAAATTGTCTAAGTGCACATTTGCTCAACAAGAGATAGAGTATTTGGGCCATGTCATCTCTCAGGCAGGAGTGGCCACTGATAAGAGCAAGATTGAGGCAGTGCTGAATTGGCCTATTCCCAAGAATGTCAAAGAGTTAAGGGGGTTTCTAGGACTCACTGGCTATTACAGAAAATTTATCAAGCATTATGGGCTGATTAGCAAGAATCTCACCAATCTGCTCAAGAAAGGGGTGCTCTATGTGTGGACTTCTGCTGTTCATGCTTCTTTCTTGGAACTAAAGCAAGCTATGGTAATCGCACTGTGTTGGTAATCCCTGATTTCTCTCAGCAATTTGTGCTTGAAACTGATGCTAGTGACCCAAAATGGCAACGGGAATTCCCCGTCGGGTTTCACTCCCCATCCCCCGGCCCCCCGTAGGGCAAAATTTCCCCATCCCCGCACCAGCGAAAACTCACGGGGGACGTTTGCTCCCCATCCCTCGAACCCGAAGCGGGAATGCATCCCCGACGGGTTCCCCGCCCCTCGCTGGTCACTTGAAAAAAATTACTCAAATCAACAATCCAAAAGAAGAAATGTTCACCATGACTGCATCTTGTAGCATGAAATACGATTGTTTACTTTACAAATCACAGTTGCAAACAAATCACAAAAAATCTCACATGTACACAAGTGCTTGTGCCAGGAACTCAGGATATAGAAACGTAGATACAAAATAGATGCAATCAAGACACGTCTCTGTAGCTCTGCTATCCACTAGCAGGATGAGAAAAAGGAGACGCAAGATGGCAACATCCATCTTTCTTGCAAATCGATATATCGAGCGGCAAGCTTCATGGCCCTCTATCGGCGGCAAGCTTCATGCACAGGGGCCATGGTGACCGGTGATGGCCTGGCTTGGGGCTCCAGACTTGCTGCACGCCAAGTGATGGCGGAGAGCATGGGGATTTGACCATCAAGGACGCGCAGCGGCTTCTGCGACTACGCCGACTAGAGCTGTAGCGGCGGCTGCGAACTGCTTGTGGCTGGGATGGGGATTCGAGAGTTGAGGTGGTTAGGGTTAGAAGTTGCATATATACCGGCTGCCGCAGATGGGCCTTGATGGGCCAAATTGGTAAGAACCTAGAAGCCAAAGATAGGAATGCTCTTGACGGGTCGGGTTCGCGGGGATCGGGGACAGGGGGACGGATCCCATCCCCGTACCCGTCAGACCCGACGGGGACAAGTTTCCTACCAATTAGATCCCCGTGGGGGACAAATCCTCCCCATCCCCATCCCCTAATAGGGGAATTCCCCGCGGGGAATCGGGGATCGGGTCCCCGTTGACATTTTGGCTAGTGACATAGGCTTTGGGGCTGTTTTACTTCAGCATGACCATCCTGTGGCTTTTCTAAGCAAGGCTGTGTGTCCCAAAAATCAGGCCCTGTCTACTTATGAGAAAGAGTGTATGGCCATTGTTTTAGCTGTGGACAAGTGGAGAGCTTACTTACTGCATGCTCCTTTTACTATTAGAACAGATCACCAAAGTCTATTGCATTTGACTGAACAAAGGCTTACTTCCAAGATTCAGCAGAAGGCTTTTCTGAAATTAATGGGTTTACAATTCTCCATTCAATATAAGCAAGGGCCTCTGAATCAAGCAGCTGATGCATTATCTCGTTGTCCTGATTCTAACACAGTCCTTGCAGTATCATTCTATAATGTTGATTGGGTCGAGAAAGTTAAGCTGGGCTATCCTGATGATCCCAAGGCTATGCAGTTGTTGCAGAATCCAACTGGTGATTTCTCTGTGCATGATGGGCTCATTAAGCATAAGGGTCGAGTTTGGTTGGGCTCCAACCTGTTGGCTCAGCAGCATGTGTTACAGGCTGTTCATTGTTCTGCTGTTGGGGGGCATTCTGGTGTTTTGGCTACTTACCATCGCATTAAGCAGTTGTTTTCATGGCCTGGAATGAGAGAAGCTATCATCCAGTTTGTGAAAGAATGCTCTATTTGTCAGCAAGCCAAGGCTGAGCATGTCAAGTATCCTGGGTTGTTACAACCTCTTCAAACACCTACTCAAGCGTGGGAGATGGTTTGCTTGGATTTTGTTGAGGGGTTGCCCAAGTCCAATTCTTTTGATACTATTTTGGTGGTGGTGGATAAGTTTACCAAATATGGTCATTTTATCCCTCTGGCTCATCCTTTTTCTGCTTTAACAGTGGCACAGGCATATCTTGACAATGTCTATAAGCTTCATGGATGGCCTGGTCGGTTGGTTTTTGATAGAGACAGGATTTTCACCGGTGATATTTGGGATGAATTATTCAAGCTTGCTGATGCTCAACTTCTGATGAGTTCCTCTTACCATCCTGAGACTGATGGATAGACTGAGCATCTGAATCAGTGTCTGGAGAACTTCCTCAGGTGTGCTGTCAATTCTTGTCCCAAACAATGGCATAAGTGGTTGTCGGTTGCTGAGCATTGGTACAATACTAGCTATCATTCTGCCATTGACATGTCTCCCTTCCAAGCATTGTATGGTTATGCCCCAAGGCTGTTTGGGTTCAATACTAAAGCTCAACTCCATTGTCCTGATTTAGAACAGCGGCTGATTGAGAGGAATCTGTTGTCGGATGTCATTCAGTATAACCTTCAGCGTGCTAAACATAGAATGAAGACATATGCTGATAAGGGTCGATCTGAAAGGACTTTTGAAGTGGGAGACATGGTTTATTTGAAACTGCAACCGTATATTCAGAGTTCCGTAGCCCCACGCAGTAACAAGAAGTTGAGTTTCAAGTTCTATGGCCCCTTCAAGGTGCTGGCCAAGGTGGGTTCAGTAGCTTACTGAAATCTCATGTTTGGTTTTGGAAATTGATGACACACTTGTGGACTAATCCTTTGCTCTAAGTGGATGATTTGAGAAAGGATTAGGTGGATGACGTGGAGCATGATGATCATGAATATGGACAATGTCGGTGGAATTGATGGATCATCAAGCTCAGTGATCGGCTTGAGAGGAACCCCGGAGATCAAGGCAAAGGTATACTTGATAGGGTTTTCCTTTCGGTGATCAAGACACGATAGAGCGTGTGATCACATTATAGGATAGATAGCCGACTATCAAGAGGGAATGCCGCGACAATCCTTTTATGAAGTGCTTCTAGGTCCAATTGATTTGCATATTGCATTTAGGACAATGAGTGCACTAACTTCGATCTTGCCTAACTTATCGGCGAGCTAACATGCATGATAACGTGATCATCTTGGATGTGTTGGCAACCTGTGGCAAGAGGCGAAGCAAGTTTGAAGCAAAGAGCAAAGAAAAAGATGAAGAAGCTCTTTGTTCCAGGCCGCCGGACGCATGAGGTGGTGGCCGGACGCACCGACCGGTGGCTCCGGTCGGCGCGTCGCGTAGAGCACCGCAGCGCGTAAAACGACCGGACGCATGACCGAAGCACGACGGATGCTTCCGTGCTTGACCGGATCCCGCGGCCGGGACGCGTGGAGGAAGCCGTCACCGTGGGCCCGATGCTTGTCGGTAGTGACCGGAAGCATCGACCGGACCAAGCGACGGACTCATTGAGCCGGTGAGTCCGGTCGGTGCATCCGGTCACCCCGCAGAGAGCCCATTTGAAGATCTCTAGTTTGGTTTTGGCTAATTAGTGACACCTAAGGACTAATCTCTCGATGCTAAGTGTTTGATTAGATTGGAGATTGGTCGTGCCGGAGTTGGTGTGTGGTGATCATGGTTGAGGGATCGAGGTGATCCAAAAGATGATCAAGCAACCATCTCGGTGGAGTTTCGGAGATCAATTATCCCCAAGGCAAAGGTATAACCATAGGGCTTTTGATTTCACACCCAAGACACCATAGAGGGTGTGGGTGGTTATAGGATCGATAAGCCATACTATAAAGAGGGAAACTTATCGTACATATCGGTCCTCATGTGCCTTTAGGTTCAAAATTCATATGCATGCATTCTAACCTAAAGAGCTAACTCGCGCTTGTCAAAAATGTTTTGGAAATGCTAACACATGGTGTCGAGGTGTTCTTCGACGTGTCGGCAACAAGAAACAAGTGACGGAAGTCGGTTTGGAGCAAAGGCGAAGAAACGGCAACACAACGACGCAAACTCGCAGCTCAGAGGCGACCGGACGCGGTGACCGGAACCGCGGACGGACGCGGATCCGACCGACGCGACCGGTGCATGCGTCCGCAGAGAGCATGTTTTCGGGGGTTCGGCCGAGGGGCCGACCGGACCTTATCGACCGGATGCTTCCGGTGCTGACCGAAGCACCGGCCGGACGCGCGACCGACCCGGCCGGGCAGGGATCCAGCCACCGCTTTGGGCGTTGTCGGTTGTGACCGGATTCCACCGACCGGACTCGGGCCGGTGAGTCCGGTCGGTCAAGGCCCCGGTCAGCTGCGTAAAACCGTGGGTTTCCTCCCAACGGCCACATTTCGTGGTGTGGGGTATTTATACCCCCTTGGCTGCCTCTTGCTCTCTCTCTTGGTCATTTGAATCATTCCTAACATCTTTGAGCAAGCAAGCAAGCCTCCCTCCTCTCTCATTCTTGATTTGAGCTTCATTCTTGAGAGAAGAGTTGATCCTAGTGCATTGCATCGAGTTCTTGCATCTAGAGGCACTTGGGGATCATTGTGAGCCGGTGAGTTTCCCGTTTCTCTTGGAGACACCGCTCCTAGCCGGCTTGGTGATTTGGTGGAGTTGTTGGCAAGAAGAGGAGATTGTTTCTTGGCCACCTCCGGGGCGAAATTATGAGAGGATTACGCACTCCCGTCGGGAAGACAAAGTGCAAGGAATACATTGCTCGTGCTTTGGGTTACCTCACTTGTGAGTGGTGTGTTGAGGCTAGCAAGGGCACCGCCTAGCTCAAACACCATCCTTGTGTTGGTCGCGGCACAACCGAGAGTAACTTGTCGATTGTACAAGCGAACTCCGGGTGAACAAATCGACTTGTTCATTGTCTCGGTGTTTGGATCATCACCTTCGAGTGATTGATTATTCTTGTTCCCGGTGATTGGTTGACATCCTCTACACGGCGGTATATCTAGCTCGCTCTCTTGCATTACTTTTCTAGTTTACTTTGAGTAGAGAGCTAGCACTTGCCTTGTGTAGTTGTTCTTGCTAGCATAAGGACCATATTAGGTTTGCTAATTAGTTAGAGTAGTGACATAGACTTTGTGTGGATTAGAGATCATAGAAATATTTAGTCTTGTCACTAGAAGGCTTGCAAGACCACTAGAGCTAGTGCAAACCGCTTTACGCCATGTTTTATACTAATCGGTTTGTTTAGTTGAGTTTGTAGAAAAATTTTATAGGCTATTCACCCCCCCTCTAGCCATCTAGGACCTTACACCATTTCGATGGCCAACGGCTCTATCTCGTGAGCGGGCTTATATATATGGGTTTGCCCAGTTTCATGCCCTCTCTCTTGCACATTTGAACACTCTAACTTGCTAGTGAGCTTGTGAGACTCCTCTCCACTCATCTCTCCATCCCCAACTCGAATTCTTGGTGAGATTGAGAGTGATAGAAGTGCATTGCTTGCATTGGTTGCATTTAGAAGCACTTCATCCTTGGAGAAGCCGCGGGATTCTTGTTTTCTTGGGAATTTGCCCGGTTCCCTAGCGGCTTGGAGCAAGAGGCGGTGTTGAGCTCAAGTGGAGCTTGTTTGAGGCCACACCGGTGGTGATTGTGAGGGGTTGTTCCTTACCTCGCGGGAGATTCGTGAAAGGAGCACTAGTGGATTGCTCGTGGCTTGTTGGACCCTCTCTTGTGATCGTTTGCTTGAGCTCCCATAGGGGATTTGGCACCGGCCATCAAGCTTAGCATACGTCAAGTGAGTGTGTCGCCACAACGGGGACTTAGCGTGCCGGCGAGCACGTGAACCTCGGTGAAAAATCATCGTGTCAATTGTTCTTGCTCGTTGGAGATTTCTTGTACACGGTGATTGGCTTCAACCTCAACACTACACCGGTGGTATTGTATCCTAAGCATCTCCTTGCATTACTTTGGTAGTATATCTTGTTAGGGTGCTTAGCTTGGTAGCTTCAGTAGCTTGTTTAGTTTGTTTAGCCTTGTTAGCTCCTAGTGGTAGAATTAGTTAGTATTCCTTGTTCACCTAGGAGTAACATAGTAACCTAGCTCTTGAGTGTGATTAGAGATCATAGAATTACTAGAATTACTAGGAGGCTTGCATAGCTAGCTTGAAGCATTGCTTAATTGCTACGCCATCTTATTTACTAATCGGTTTGCTTAGTGTTGTTGCAAGAAATTTTAATAGGCTATTCACCCCCCCTCTAGCCATTAGGACCTTTCACTTACCGATTGGAACTGCCTCCAGGGTGCAGGATTCACCCAGTGATTCATGTGTCTCAATTGAAGCGTCATGTGCCACCATCAGTTCGTTTGGAGGACGATATCTCTCAGGTACCAACTGATCCTAATACGCCTGTGAGTCCTTTGCACATACTGCAGACTCGTACTTGTCGTCGGGGGGCCTCGACTGTTGCTCAAGTCTTGGTGAGATGGGATTCTTTGCCGGCTACTATGACTACATGGGAGGAAGTGGCAGACCTTCGTCGTCGCTTTCCGAAGACTCCGGCTTGGGGTCAAGCCGGTTCTTTTGGGGGCGGCAATGTCAAGAAGTACAGGACGGGCTCTACTATTCACTGTCCGACAAGGAAGCAAGGCAAGGAGATCAGTGGCTAACTGGGCCGGTGAACCGGTGAATCAGTATGCTCGTTGGGCCTGAGGCCGTGTGTTTCGTTTTGTTGTTAGGCCCAGTGAGGCGTTGGGATATAATCCCCTGTAACCGCTGTGAGCGGCATCAACATTTTGAACTCTGCATTCTCGAACTGAATCATTCTTCCTTCGTCCCCAAGTTGTTCTTCGTTTCTCTCACCCTGTTCTCGTGCTCTTCTATCCTGAACTCCCAAATCCACTTATCAGTTGCGGTCTAGATCAGGTTCGTGACACAGAGCCCAACTTATCAAGGACCGAGGAAGGATCCTCGGACAAGTACGCCCAGGCGGTGACGAGACGCTCGGGGTCGGGGTGCCCAGCAGCCAGTGCGGCGCACTTGAGGGCCATGACAAGGGCCACAAGTGATTCCCAGAAATTCTTCATCCGTCGATCCAAAGCGATGATGTGGGCAGCGACGAGGACGTCGGCGTCGGCGAAGAGGAGGTACCGCACGGCCTCGCAGTCAGCAAGGTAGGGGAACAAGCGGGTGAGGAAGGTCACCAGCCCGTCCAGAGACCGACGCTCCAAATCCTTGAGCTTTGTCTCAGTAACGACGGTGGTGTCACGGGCCTCCCTGTCAAGGTCGTAGGGGATGCCAGTGTTGGTGATGATGTTAGAGACAGGGTCAAGGAAGCCGAAGCAGAAGCCGCCGCCGTAGAGGAAGTGCGCCGCCGATGAGGGTGTCAACCTGACGTTGAGGCGTTGCATCGCCTTGCAGTAGAAATTGTGCATCTTGACGAGGAGGCGTGATCTGGACTTGGACTGTTGATGGGGACTAGGGTAGTCACACTCGAAGCTGGGCTGGTAGATACGGTGATCCGTGTGGCTGCTGGACACCAGCGCCATTGCGTTCCTCCGGCAGTGGGCAAGCTTCACCCTCTAATTCAATAGCCTGAAAAAAATAGGGCAATAACTTTATTTTAACTAATGATCCACCAAATCATTATCAGTAACATTGGACATAACTAAAAGTACACAAGCTGATAATGCAGTATGGTTAAGTTCACTGTAAATATGTTAAAACAGTTCCATTATTAGTAAAATTTGGTGGCGATAACTGGTAAGCAATCTGAGATGCACGAATCAGGGAAATGAACAATAGATCACGAAGCACTGAAACTAACAGCTGACAAACCAAACTTCAGTTACTTCACCACCGAAAAGAAAAAAAACATTACTAATTTGGCAATTTGATAACTAATTAATAGTCCTGTACTTGAGAAGACGAAGGATTGAAGGAGTATATATAGGCGCAGAATGAAACACCAAGCACATGGCCTTACAATCTGTCCAATGAAAGATTCATGTACTGCCTTGAAATCGATAGATTTGGATTGGACTGCATAAATATGCAAAGCAGCAGCAACTATTTTTTTGAAAGATCCGGTTTCCCGGCTTTGATTAATTTAAGGAGAATAGAGTTTGTGACAACACGCGCAAGAAGCGCGTCCGCCTGCAGCAGACCGCTACAGGGGTGAAAGACTCACGCCGATACAACAGAGAGATACAACAACCCGAAGAAGATATAGTCCGGAGCTCCCGAGAGGCCGTGAAGGTCATCGTTGCCAGCACAAACAAGCGCAGCTCCGACTTCCAACCATAGCCTGACGAACGCCACATAGCCGAGTCGAAATCCACAGCCACGCCTTCAGGAAGGATACGGTGTTCGAGGAACGCCGCCGTCGCTCGTCTAAGATAGACCGGGTCCTCACCCGTGGACAAATGCTAGGGACGCGACGCCCCCAACAGGGATACGGCGCCCGCAGGCGTCGCCATCGCCGGGCTTTCGCCCCAAGATATCCCCAGCACCGACGTCGGTCAAGAAACCCGAACCATGCTTGTCGCCACCGTCGTTGTTGCCGGTCGTCAAGCCGAAATCTCACCCGAGGAGTGTCGACGCGCCAGCTACGCATCGCAGCCGCAAAGCTGCGTCAGCCACCCCCGCCGGCAAGACACAAGCCGGAAAACCAGCCATCCCACCGCAGCATATGCGTCCACCTGCCGGACTGCACACCGACGCCGCTGCCTTCGTCTTGACCACCATTGCAGCAACCATGGATGCGACAGCAGCAGAAGCCACCGAGGGGAGGGACGGTTGAGAAGAAGGGCCGCCCCCAACGCCGCACTAGGTCCAGCCGCCGAGCACCACCACCAGCCGCCACCACATCACCGCCGTCGCCGGAAGAAGCCCGGGCCAGCCAGGCGGGCACCGGATCCGCCACCTAGGCACGGATCTGGACCCCACCGTCAAGAAGAAGGCAGAGATGCACGGGGAAGGAGTACCCCGCCATCCCGACGCCCGCCGCCGCCCCAGCCCAAGGGGGCGCCATCGCCTCTCGTGGCCGTGGCCGCCGCCACGGGCGCCACCCCGCCCGGGGCGGCCGGATCCAGCCACCAGGGCACGGATCGGGGCCCGGTCCCCTCGGGCAGCCCGCCCCGCACCGCGAGAGGAAGGGGAACGACGGAGGGGAGCACCGCCGCCGCCCTGTGCGCCCGCCTGGGCTCCGGCCGGCGCCGCTGCGGCGCGGCAGCGGCGAGCAGCAGCGGCGGAGCAGCCGCGGCGAGCAGCCCCGCCGAGCACCACGTCGCCCGACGCCGCCATGCCGCCGACCGGCCGAGCCCGCGCCACCGAGCTGTTAACGCGAGTGGATGGCCCCGCCGCCGCCATCCCTGGCAAGCGCACGGCCTTGCCGGCAGCTTAAGCAGCAGCAACTATTGAGTTGGAATAAAAACTGGACATGCAAGAACACAAATCCAACACTGTAGTGGTTTTAAAATTTCAAATCATATTCCTTCGTATTAATGTTTGTCATATTATCTGTAACCAATTTCAATTTGTTATAGTGACCGCATAATCCAACCATGATGATTTGTTTAATCTGCAGGCTACAAATTTCAGAGCATCTGTAAGGTATATTTCACTCAGTGTGATAATACACTACCAGCCTCGCCTACTTTGCCCCCGTTGGCAAAGGCTTTGCCGACGGGGAATCTCGGCAAAGCGGTGACTGCAAAGACACTGTCGGCAAAAGAGCCTTTGCCATGAGCCAAATATCATGCTCACGGCAAAGTCTTTGTCCCAGAGCCACCACGTTATGGCTCTCGGCAAAGGGCAAATAATTACGGCGTGATGCTCATCATTTGATTTCAGATGGTAGAGCAGTTGATTCAATATTTAAAATTGGTCTGAGTCAGAATTTTCTTAAAGATGGTACTTCTAGAAAACACCTTCGAGTATGCTTGCAAAAAACTGAGAAGCTGATATATGAATAGTTGATCGAATCAGTGGGCATCCTGCTTGCATCCTTCACGCAGTACTCATGTTTCTTCTTGGCACTAAAAAACCATTTTTTTTACACTGACCACTTCCTGGTAGAACAAACTGTTAATTTGAATTGTTGGAGTGCATTTGTTGATTCATAGTTGTAGGTTGGTTCGTGCCAAACTACTGATGATGGCGCAGAGGTTCGTGAGCCAGATTGTGCCGCAGCACTTCTTTGGAAAATCCAATGGGAAAACACCAGAGTACATGATGTTGATAAATAAATTGTTTGCTAAATGTTTGTAGTGACCTGGGGAAAGACTTAGTATTTGGTGAGGGCCACAGGTCTGTTACAAGAACATAGGTGTTTTCTATGAAGGTCTTCTGAAAAAATTCAGGAACTTTTTTTGTATATGGTAGATATATTTTGTATCAACAGGTAAGAAATATGTATTTAGATTGGGTGCATATTGTGTAACCATTAAATAGGCTTTTTTTTTGCTATCCTTTATTCACTTATATCTTGAGATAATTGGGCTACGGACAGTTAGATTAGTGGGATTCCTGATTTTTACATGAGTGGAATCTGGTATAAAAATGATATCTTGTCGATTCGGCTAGATTGGGCCAAAATTGACACGTGACCTTCGACCGTCGAAGCTTCGGGATGGCGACGGGGCTGCAGCTTCGCCGGGCGGCGACGAGCAACAGCTCGAGCAACGAGGTGGAGGGAGGAGCTGAGGGAGGGCGGTGGTGGCTGGCTGGCGGCGGCGCAAGCGGCGGCGGCAACGGGCTGGGCTGGGGCGGCGGCGCGCGCGAGGGCGAGGGGGCGGTGGAGGCCAAGAGCTGAAGGCGAAAAGATATTTTTTATTTGCTTGCTTATCACCTAGAGATTACATGCCTCTTGCTTATATAGCCCGACTAGTGGGACGTGTAATCTAAGCAATCTCCATAAGGTTTCCTTTATACGATTGGAATACCTTTTACAAGCATATTCTATTTTATTATTTCCTAATAAGGGTCTCCCTTATAGATGAGATATCCCCATGCACACCAAAAATTACCTAAGATAATCCTAACTTATAGACGGTTTAACTCGGACTCAGACGGGAGAGGGAAGGCGGCGGCGGCAAGGGGCGCCGGCCCCGGCGCTGGGCGCCCCCTGGTTCTTCTCGGGCGGCGGCCGTGTTAGGCCCATCTAGCCACTCTCGGGGTGGCCCAATTCTGGTTCATGACATCTCCCCACCGTTCGACGAGGCGGCGCGTCCACGTGCCGCCCAACCCACCACGTAGTGGCGAAGGGCAGGCCGATCGGGGAGGTGATCACCCAGCCCCGGTAGAAGACGAGAGGGCCGCGACTTGTCGTTGTCGCCGTTGCGCATTAATCGGGCGCCCCCGTCGGGCGAAGGAGAAGTCGAGGTGGAGGTCGCCAAAGTAGATGCTGAACTTGTAGCTCAGCGGGGCTGCACGAAGGGACGTTCCGTCAATGCACGACGCATGACGGAGGCGCTGAGGGTCCTGGACAGCTCGATCATCTGGCGGGTCGGCGGAGGAGTCGTGTAGGTGTAGGTCGTCGGCATTGTCACCTTAGCATGGAGCTGCCTGCAGTAGACGTGACGGATCGATGTAGGCGGCGAGGAGGTGAAGTCGAGGAGGCAGCCAGAGTAGGTAGGTCCGGGCGTCTGTGAAGGGCGGCCCCCTGGATCTCCTGTGTCCAAGCCGCACCGACGGTGACATTCCCAATGCGGAAGAAGACGTCGCCGTTGTTGTCGAAGAGGAGGACGGTGGCACCTTTGATCCGCTCGTCGGGGCGTGCTCGAGAAGGAGGATGCTCGCTGGGAACGCCTGATCCTCGCGAGGACGATTGGGGAGGTGGAAGCCCATCGCCACACCATGCGCCGGGACGTTCTCCCCCAGCAGGAAGTCCCTGGAGAAGCTCAAGTAGCGGGGATGTAGTAGCGGTGGAAGTACCTAACGATGTCATAGTGGAGGCTCCACTCGGGCGCCAGAGCCCGCAGCTCGATGGCATTGGAGATGATCCCGAGCTCCTTGTTGGTCGTCGTGGCCAGGTGCAGCCCGTGATCATGTCGTTCGACCGCGGGCCGTCGATGTCGTCCATAGCAACAGCGAGGCGCTGCTGGCCTGGTATGCGGTCAACCAGGGCAGCCGCGATGTCGCCGCCGATGTTGCGGGGTAGTCGTGGTGGCCGGCCTTGGCGGCGCCGTTGTCGGCGCCCGCCGGCGTCGTCCGCCGTCGTCGTTGTTAGCGGCGGGCGAGGTCGATGGCCTCCTCCATTGAACGGGTTCGAACCACTCGAGTGCCGTCCGCAGCGAGGTGCGCAAGCCTTCGACGAAGAGGTCGACGCGGTGGTGGCGTCCCCTCAAAATCCATGCGTGAAGCATAGACCTCGAAGGCGTCGATGTAGTCGTCCGGCTTGCCGCCTGCGTGAAGGCGGCGCATGTGACGCCCCCATGGCGTCGAGGTGTCGGGGCAGGCCGAAGTGATGTCGCAGGCGCTGGTGAACTCGCCCCACTCGGCGGGGACTTCTTCTTGGGACAGATCGATGTACCGCATCGCAGCAAGACCACGTGAGGTGGAAGGCGGCGTAACTCACGTAGTAGTCCGGGTCGATGTCCAAGTTGAGCTCGTAGAAGAGCTCCAGCTTGCGAATCCAGAGGTCGGGGTCGTCGGTGCCGTCGTACTCCGGACTTGCGCAGACGCGTGACGAAGCGGGAGGGTGTGATGCCTCGGGTGGCAGCGCGGTGCTGGGCGCCGCGGGTGGCGCGGTCCGGGACGGGAGCGCCGCGGGTGGCGCTTGGGGTAGGGGCAGGGCGCGCGGGTGACGCCATCTCTCGCCGGAGAGTCCGCGCGGTCCACGGTGTCGGTGGAGAGGGGAGGGCAGCCGGTGCTTGTGGTGTTATCGAGGATGACGTCGATGACCGCCGATGCGTCACGGCGGCGTCATCTTCCTCCTCGAGCTGGAGGATGGCAGGGTCGGAGCCAACGACGAGGTCCACGGCGGGGAGGGGGACGATGAGGTCCACGGCGGGGAGGGGACCGCTGGGTAGTCCTCCGGCGTGGTCGTCGTACATACGCGGGGGTCCTCGAGGCGGTGTAGGCGTACTCCATGCAACGGAGGCGGGTCTCCATGTTGTCGGCGCCGGCTGATCCGGACGCGAGTTGTCGCCGAGGAGCGCCTTCAGCGCCGCGGTGAACTCCTTCATCTCGGAAGCCATGGGTGGTGGGAATCGCTCGGTCTCCGGATACCAGCGCCGCCGATTCGGCCAGATTGGGCCGAATTGACACGTGACCTTCGACCGTCGGCTTCTTCGAGATGGCGTGACGGGGCTGCAGCTTCGCCCGGCGGCGACGAGCAGCAGCTCGAGCAACGAGGTGGAGGGAGGAGCCGTCGGAGGGCGGCGGTGGCGGGCAGCGGCGGAGCGCCGGGCGCGCGGCGCGGCAGCGGCGCTGGGCTGGGGCGGCGGCGGCACGGGCGCGAGGGCAGGGGCGGTGGAGGCCAAGAGCTGAAGGCGAAAGATATTTTTTTTTTTTATTTGCTTGCTTATCCCCTAGAGATTACACGTCTCTTGCTTATATAGCCCGACTAGTGGGACGTGCAATCTAAGCAATCTCTATAAGGTTTCCTTATACGATTGGAATACCTTTACAAGCATATCCTATTTTATTATTTCCTAATAAGGGTCTCCCTTATAGATGAGATATCCCCTTGCACACCAAAAATTACATAAGATAATCCTAACTTGTAGACGGTTTAACTCGGACTCAGACGGGAGAGGGAAGGCGGCGGCGGCAAGGGGCGCCGGCCCCTTTATGCTAGGCGCCTGGGCCCCTTCTCTCGGCAGCGGCCGTGTCAAAGGCCCATCTAGCCACTCTCGGGGTGGCCCAATTCTGGTTCATGACATATACATCTCAATGTGGCTCCAGATAACATGTTACTATTGAACAAATCGGTTATCATGGCTGGATGCCTCTCTTGTTACTTTGAAAATATATTGACTCCTGTTGCAGTGCACGAGCTAATAGTGATGATTAGTTACAAATGGAATGCCACGGATAATCATGCTTAAAGTATTGCTTTTCAAATAAAATACATTTTCAAATTTAAATTACTGTGATATTAGTTTTTCCAGTTACAACCCATGGGTATTTATCTAGTACTGCAACGAAGACTATAAAAAAAACTAGTATATATAAACAACGTTCTTGTTCGCTTGCTAACACAATTGGAACCATAAATTATTGTCCAATTTAAGGCTGTGCATAACAATGTACTTATATTATGAGTGACTATGCATCTTCTGCACACAAGTTGAGTGAAGCAGATCGTGTTGACACCGGAGTGGATGTGTGTAGAAGAAAAACAGAGTGGTTCAGCACAAAACCAGAGTGAGTGGAAACCAGATAAGACTCCTGGTTACCTCTAAACAAAGGACGATTTGCAAAGATCTCGTTGCCTGCATAGAAAGATCAAATGAGTGAGATCTGAAAGCCAGTGATAGAGGGGATTGGGCTCTGCTTCGGTGACTGATCTCCTGTAGCCATGGTGGGATCAGAGAGATGTGGTCTTCAAGGGGCCTTGTCACCTGATCCGCTCCATGGGAGTGTTGATGGCGAAGGAGATAAACCCTACAAGAAGGAGATGAAAGGCATACCAAATCGTGTATAAGGAGCTACGGGTTGGCAAAACAGAGGACGCGTTCAAAGACGATCCCGTTTGGTCTGCACTCTGCAGGCGGCAACTGGTCTGACAAATTGAAATTTCGAAAGGAGCACACCCACACCCCGTTCCACCTGCCACATCAGCATGGATTCATAAATTAAGGATGGATTAGCTGGTTTTATGTAATACACGCGTCGAGGATCCACAGAGTAGTATATAATAATTATTATAAAATAAATCGTTAGTGTCGAAGAGTGTGGGTACGTACCCATGATCAGTGTGGGTACGATCATCTAATCGATCTGGTGGCCTGCAAAACGAGATATCACCGCGAACAGGTAGGGGCGACGTGCGTAATTCATCGACCAGTGATGCGGTGTTCTGGACCATCATTAAAACCAGACTGCAAACTAACCAAGTAACTAATTCCAGATACATTCAAGGTGAAGTGTGATCTGTTTTGGGAAATCCAGGGGGTTAGCATTTGTTTCTTTAAGGTTTATTATTATAATGGTTGGGACATGGTCACCGGGCACCAGGCGGAGCTGTCGTGCAGAATGAACGGGCAAAAGTTCCGAGGCTCCGCTAACTATCATTTCGTCCAAACGTATGTCTATTTCGCTGGGTCCACGAAGCGGCGAGGCATGGAGGCTTGGAGCTGGCGGAGATGTTTTCTCCGTCGGGTCGTCCTGCCTCTTCCTACGTGATCAAAGGCGAAGGCGAAGGTCTTCGCCAATGCTTCGGGGCCAAGCCTTGGTCGGGCGAAGACGTCAGGCCCGGTTCTCGGGAGCAGGGGACGCGGAGGTTCAGGGCAAAGGTCGACCCGGCGAAGACCATGCCAGAAGGACCAAGGCTGATGGGTCAAACTCTAGATGGGTCGAACAATGGCCCATCCAGCTAAGGCGTTTCGAACAAGCAGAAAGGACGTGAAGGCCCATGCCTGTTGGAGAGCAAAGAGTGGAATATTCCAGGGATCCGAGAGGACAGTGTTGTAATTTCCTATCATTACATGCTTGTAAACTATAAATAGGGGCAAAGCCCTCCGTGCTGTTGGTTGGTGAATGAAACTTATTACCATTTAATTGAGAGTGTTAGTACTTGGTCTCCTCTCCACATCCTACTCCCCTGGGGCAACGCCCGGGCGGAGATCTTACCTCCCCGTTGGAAACCCCAATTTCAACACATGAGGATATTAAATTGCACCTTTTCCATTAATCATTGATAAATCACACTTAATCAAACTAATTGAAAACAGTATATAGAAGATAAAATGAGTAACATTGATAAATTGAATAGATACCATATAGTACAAAGGATCATAAGTTTACACATCGCATTATATAAGCGCTACTAACAAATTAGAGACATGTTTTTTTCAGTTATTGGGATATTATCTTGATGCTCTAAGCTCCTACAAGTCGTAGACTCCTTGAAGCAGGATATGCGGATCACATTCCTCTAGAGTCTATTTGCTCTGACCTTCCCAACTCCATTCCGTAGCTTCATTCCATTCAAGGTTTGCCGCAAAGCAAAAATTCCTCCATTAGTTCATGAAAAAGTAATACCACTTTCCACTCTTTATGCATGCTCCAATAAAACTACAGCATGCGAGTCTGAAAATCGCTTCTTTTTGCCGAAGCAGGAAATACTAGGCGGCCTGTCCAACTTGCAGTATTTCAAATTTACGATCCTCTTCCCAATGTATATCCCAGCATGTAGAGGATGTCCATCAGCCAAAGCCCTTGCTATGGACCTATGGTCATCTCGCTTTATAGTTGAAACATCTGAAACCTTGTACAAAGTGCTCAAGTCCTATACAAAAGTAATAAACAATCAGAATTAAGTAGCAAGGTTAGCTCAACTCAGCATACCTCACTGTGCTGGGAATTCAAGGAAATTATGGCTGCTCAACTCAGCATACCTCACTCTTATTCCTAAAAAGGCTAAGGCACTGCATCCCAAGGATTTTCGCCCAATAAGCTTCATTCATAGTTTTGCAAAACTAATAACAAAAATATTGGAAAACCGGTTGGCTCCTCTACTAAGCAACTTGGTGTCTCGCTAATCAAAGCGCCTTTTGGGCGTGGACGTTGTATTCATGATAACTACATTTTGGTGCAGCAAACATTCAAGCTCCTTCACCGCCGATGAGTTCCCAGCCTTTTCCTAAAGCTTGATATTGAAGGCCTTGGCATTGAATTGGCTTCAATACCAAATCGAGTAGTATTGGTATTGGGTTGCAATACCAAAACTATTGTTTGATTCCCATGAAATTGCTAGTTGGAATTGACCCTCTTCTCCAACTCTCCACACCGCACTGGGGGATGTCATGGCTAGGCAGCTCTAGCCCCCTCGACGTGGTGGCGAGGCCGGGCAACGCCGTCCTTAGACGCGCGCCATGGTCGAGCCCCACCGACCCTAAACGGGCGGCCATGGCGGGCGGATCACGGATAGAAGCCATGGCTGGACGGAGCTGGGGCTTCTCAACGCGCCATGCCGTGGTGGCGCCGACCTCCTTGATGGCGGGGCATGGTAGGGTGCAGCTTTGGGCACGGCTCGCCGGCGAAGGGAGTAGGGGGTGGTGCAGCTCGCCGACGGACTGAGTAGGGGAAGGGGCGCCAGCGCAGTGGAGTTGCAAGAGGGAGACGAGAGAATGCCGATGAATACGGAGGGAAGGGGTCTGAATTGAGGGATGGGGTTCTATTTGAAGGCCCAATACCTCTTGGCATTGAGGAGATTTCCAATTCCAATACCAAGAACATCCAAACAAGAGGTATTGAAGTCACCCAATACCAATTCCAAATTCCGTGCTTCAATATCTACATCCAAACAGGGCATAAAGCATTTGACTAGGTGGGCCTTTTACTAGAAGTCCTCACACATTTGAGTTTTGGTCATGTATGGTGTAATTTGGTTGCTAGCTTGCCATCTACAGATTCCACCCGGATAACTCTTAATGGTGAACCAGGTCCAGAAATCAAACACCAGCGAGATCTCCGACAAGGAGACCCCCTCTCTAATGTTATTCATCCTTGTAATGGATGTGATAAACAGTTTGTTCACAAAGGCTGGAGATTTAGAGTTGCAACAACCGCTCACACGAGGCAATCCGGGTCAGTGCATATCTCTTTATGCTGATGACGTTGTCCTCTTCATTCGGCCATAGGAGGGTGAGATGAACCTCACTATGAGCATCTTGGACAGGTTTGGTGAGGCTTCTGGCCTACGAACAAATTTACAGAAGAGTTGTGTTGTACCTATTCGTTGTGAACCAGCACAATTGGAGGTGGTAACTTCTACTCTGCCATGCACAACAACAAACTTTCCTTGCAGTTACTTGGGACTACCGGTCTCAACAAGAAAAATAGAGAAGGCAAAATTGCTTAGATGGATAGAAAAGATTAGTGATAAGTTCCCTTGTTGGCATGCTGCACTCATGTCCATGGCAAGAAGAGTTACCAGGTAAGATTTGTCCTATCAGCCATTCCAGCCATGTCTTGATAGCGATCAAGGTGACAAAATGGTTTTTGTGTGCCATTGATAAGATAAGAAGAGCTTTTGTTTGGAAGGGAAGAGAGCAAGTAAATGGTGGTGCTTGTTTGGTGGCTTGGGAAAGGTCCAGCGACCCCTTGATCTGGGTAGCCTTGGATTTTTTAACCTCGAGCTTATGAGTTGGGCTCTGCAAATGCGGTGGCTATGGCTGAAAAGGACAAACACCAATCGATCATGGGCTGGCCTCGATGACTTGCACATTCATCCAAATGCAGTGGCTCTCTTTAACATTGCTTTGGAATCTCAAGTCAAGAATGGTAGAAATACCTTATTTTGGAAGGATAAGTGGCTTAATGCTGTTTAGAAGATTTAGCTCCAGCGGTTGTTGCTGCAGTGCCTTCCCAAATCCACAGGGAATGCACGGTGGCTGGCGCCCTTCACGAGCATGATTGGCCAGCTGATATCAGAGGGGGGCTCTCAATGGTGGGCATCTTTGAATTCTTTCAGTTATAGGATATTCTACATGAGGTGATTCTCTCTCAGGATGCCGATGTCCATGTTTGTGACTAGATTGGTCTGGCCATTTTTCTTCAAAATCTGCATATCGGGCGTTCTTCAATGGATCCATCACCTTCGAACCACCATGGTGACGACTTTGGAAATCCTGGGTGCCTCCAAAGTGCAAGCTATTCCTATGGTTAGCGATTTGGAACAGGTGCTGGATAGCAAATAGATTCTCAACAAGAGGTTTGCCTAACCCAAGTCGCTGTCACGAAGATGAGATGGTCTAGCACCTGCTTACTACGTGCGTCCTTGCTCGGGAATTCTGGTCAAGGATGCCCACAAGAATAGAGAAGTCATTGGCAGCCTAGTGGTAGAAAGCAATCAAGAGAATTCTAGACTCTTAAGTCTTCGACACCTTCAAAAGGTCATTCTGAGACGAACGGCCCCCGAGCGCTCCCCACGAGGGCAACTCGGGCGGCGGCCAAACCCTAGCCACCTCCTGAGGGTACGTCGGCAAGGCCGCACGACCTGCGCAGGATGGCGGCGCCGGGCTCCCTCCCGTTTGGCGGCGCGGCGGTGGTGTTTGGCGGCGGCGGCGGCTGGGCGATCCGGCGTCTCGTGCGGCGGCGTGGTGCTCGACAGCGTGCTTCGCCTCCCTGCCCCGCAAAGACCGGCGGAGCCCTCGCCGGCGCAAGGTGGAGGTGGTGGCGGCTGTCTCCCTCGTCTTCCCCCTTCTTCCCTCGGCCGTGGCGCGGCAAAGGCGTTCGTGTGCGGGTGGCAGACTGGCGTGCGGCCGCATCCCGCGCCAAGTCGTGTTCATGGCGGCGGCGTGGGACATCGGATCCTCAACCCTAGAGGCCGGATCCGGTGTCTTCGGGCTGGGGGATTTGGAGGCGTCGCGGACGACGCGGCGGTGGCGTGGAGCGCAGGATTTGGGCGGAGGTGAATCCTACCCCATGGTGGCACAGTCGACCGCCCATATCCGGGAGCCGGAGAACCCAAGGCGGGCTGATTCCGCGACTCCGGGACGATGGGCGCCGCAAAGACGTCGACCATGGTGGCGGTGTTCTCGGATGGCGTCGACGGTAAAGCAATTAGGTTGGCCGTATCGGGATAAACCCTAGTGGCCAGCCATGGTGGCTTCCATAGTTCGTCAAGGTGGAGGTGTCGTGGAAAGGGACGACGAGGATGGCGGTGGGACGTCGGCATTTTCAAGATCCGTATTTCGGTGACGGTGCACATCGCCGGCGGTTGGCGTGACGGGCGTGGCCCCGGGGACATGGCATTGGCCGCTCACTACGCCGACGGGCGGTGGCCCGAGGGCGCCACTTTCCTCTGAGAGGCTGTCTTTTCAAGTGGATCGATCTCTACGGTGAAAACCTACACCGGTTGGGTGGGCGGCGATGACATCTTTGGATGGCATCTTCTCGTTGGAGACGCCGGTGGAAGATCCCTTGGATGTCGGTGGCGCCCAAACATCAAGGTGGCGGCTCATCGCACTGCGCCTATGGGGCCTTATGTTGTTGCCGTGTTACGAGGATCCGAGTCTCCAATGGTGGTTGAATTTTAGTTGTTTTATTTTTAAAAGTGCACCAGTGTTTTCGGGTGACCTTGGTCTTACCTATAACACTGTTTTTCAGTTGTAATTTTGTTGGTCTGATGCATCCTCGGATGACTAAAGCCGGAATATATTTTCCTTTATCTAAAAAAAAAGAGAATTCTAGGCTCATGGACCCTTTTGAGCACCGAAACGCCTGCATTTTTGAAGGGCTCTTCGCCCTTCCATCACTAGGCTGCTTGAAGAGTTTAGAGATGAGCATCATCTTTGGTGCCTAGCGGGAGCGCATGGTCTGCGCACGCTGGTGCTAAGTCACGGTGGTGGGTTAGGGCCTCGCGCTCGGACGTCCGATGGAAGAAAAATCCATCGGACGCCCGTGCGCAGGCGGCCCACCCCACCGCCGCCTCGCCTCTTTTCCGATCTCCGCTTTTTGGTGCTCGCCAACCTCGCTCCCCGCTGTCGCCACTGCGGTCCCCCCGCACTCTAGCTGCCTCCGCTTCCCCTTCCATCTATTCGCACCCCAACCCTCGTCGGGCAAGCTCCCTCGCGGCTCCGCCTAAGCCTCCGCCTCCAGCTCTTCCATCTCCACATCCCCACCCCGGGGTTGGGGAATTCGGGTGGGACGCCAAACGAGGATTGGAGGGAAAAAAAGGGCGAGGCAAGTACACATGAAAATCGATTCTTTGGAACATCTCGTAATGCCTATTACAACATCTAGGGAACCATGTTGCAACATTTAGAATCGACAGGTTGCACGCATAAAGGGACATGTTTCAACATCTCAAATAGACGATTACAAACATCGGGAAAAACATGTTGCAACGTTGCTTGTTTCAAACATTCAAACAACATGTTGCAACATCTCAAAATAGACAAATTTGCAACATCGGGAAAACATGTTGCAACGTTGCTTATTTCAAACATTCAAACAACACATGTCGCAACATCTCAAAATGACAGCTGCAACATCTCAAAATAGACAGTTGCAACATGGGGAAAAACATGTTGCAACAATGCTTGTTTCAAACATTCAAAGAATACGTGTTGCAACATCTCAAAAAGGCAGCCGCAACATCAGAAATACATGTTGCAACATACAGAAATAAAAACTGTTGCAACACCACAAAATTCACCGCAAATGGGCGAGACAAAGGGAAGAGGAGAGGCACATGGGTCGGGCGCATGTCGGGGTTGAAGATGAAGCCGCCTCCATGGATGGGATGGGATGAAAGGTCGCCCGTCACCGCTGGATCTGCATCGAGCTCCATGGATCCACCGCGACAAGCCGATTGCTTCGTGGATCCACCACGGGCGTGTAGCGGCACCACCAAAGACCGTCGAGGTTGGGGCGGCACGCTGGGCTCGAGCTCCGCCGAGTGGAGGCTGGGCGCGCGACCGGCGGCCTTGTTCCCGGACCCGTACCTCCACGCGGGCGCCGACGAGGTGATCGCGACATCTTTGGGAGGACGACCCGTGGTGCGGGCCTTCCCGGCGGACGGCGGCTCCCACGACCGCTGCTGGAGCTGTTCGTGAACGCGATGTGGTCGTCCTGGTGCACGAGCTAAACCGCACGTCGGTGTAGAGGACGCCCTCCTAGGGCCCAAGGTGTCGGTCGGGGGCACGGTGCTGCCTCGCGACACCACCGTCTTGCAGACGATGGAACAACGGGCGCCGAACACCAAGCGCATCGTGGCGGCTGGCGCGCCATCGCCTCCTCGGCGCATGGTGGATGCCGTGAGGCGAGCAAATGGTGCGCGTAGCAGCCTGCTAGGCTGTGCGGCGTCGCACGCCGCAGGCAGAGGGCGACTCGCCGGCGATTTGGAACTGAGGAAAGCACATGAGCGATGCGGTGCTGCCAGGGGAGCAGCGGCGTGCGGGTAGCAGGAAGGGGAAATAAAAAATGAGTGGTGGAGAATGGGTGGATGAAGATGAGAGAGAGAGAACGAGCGGTCCAGTCCAAGGCATGAAGTACGGGGACAGCTTTTTGGGCCGGTAGCCCACGACGCGCTCGTCCGATTAGATTAGGACGCTCTAAGTGGAGCATTACCGTTAAAGCCCCTCACAGCTCGACCCAGAGTGAGGCGGTGGTGTTTGTTAGGGGCTAATCCTTTTTCTCTCTTTAATGCACTGATACGCAGCTCTTCTACGTATTCAAGAAAAAAATCAAAGCACCTTAACCAGCTTTAGTAATCAAACTCCTTATTTATCATAGTTACTACTAATAAAAATAACTTAAATAGAAGAGGGCTCGAAAGTATTACCTGTGACATTTCCTTCTTCCTTGATAATTAAACCCATATGAACTGCTGCACTCAATCCAGTGCCCTCTAATCCTCCCATGTGTGCCATGTACTTCATCACCAAATGTTTTGGATTCATTGGTGGAACTAAATTTGGACCTCTGTTTTGTACCAATTCTTTAACCTTTCTTGAGATTTCCAATTGCTTGGCATAACCAAATGCCACACAGCCTGTAAAAAGAAGCACATAAATTAATTGACAAGAACAATTTATCAGTGTACAAGAATCACTTTAGAAAACTAATAGAAATTATAAACAACTACCGGACATTCCTTGGTCCAATGGCTCACCAACCAACCGATATCCATTTGCCTTGATATCAGCCATAGAGAACTCAAAGTCACCACGAAACTAACACAAAAAAACAAGATATATTACATCACAAATAAAAATAGAAGAAAAACATGTTACATCACAAATTAAACAAAACAATGATCACATTCTCACCTTTTCTCCACAACCACATTCACATAGGAATTTGGGCAAATCAAAAAGCAAAAATGTATCAGGGATGTTCTCGTGTCCCTACTTACATCTCCATGTAATTGTAGCAGGATCACACCGGATACCCCGAACTGGTGCCATGAGCCTAATAGGTAATTTATAAGTGCTACCAAGCATGTTAAATATATTCCAAAACCTTAAAAACAAAAGAATAATTTTTGCACAAAACATACACATACATTCAGACATGCAAGATAGATACCTAAGTGCCTCGCCCTCGAGCCAGTGTGGTGCTAGAAACTTGCTTTGTCGCCATGTTTGGTCGAAAACCGGCGAAGACATGTACAAAGTAATGTAGTGCAGGGAGACACATGCACACATATTCGAGAACCACATATTTCATTAATTCTTTCTTGAATATACAAAATACATGATCAACGAAAAGATGTCTTCTTCCGTCTTCTGCGTCATGCTTAAGGAGAGGTCTGACTTGTAAGATAATTGCGTAGTTCGCCGATTCGGGGCCTGTTGGGCACGACCGGTTAATTACATCCGCAAGACAAGCTTGCGAAAAACCTCCGATTAAGCTGCGCTAGATGGTCGTCATATATTTGATCGTCGTCAACCATATGCAATATATGGCATAGTAAATATGGGTGGCTTTATGTCGCGGAAGCTTGGTCATGACATCGCCAACGCCACGTCGAAGTAAACGGAATGTATTGTTGATGAAGGGGATGACTATCGCCTCGTCGGTGCCCAGTCATGTACGCCGGCCTTCATTAACACGGGCGTGTGTGAGTTGCTTTCGCCTCGTCGGTGCCCAACAACAGTGTATCTGATCCCGTTAACTAGGACGTGTCGGTGGAGTAGTGACCTCGCCTCATCGGCACTCGGCCAGGATTTCGTCTAGCCTCGTCGGGACTAGACGTATGATGGTATGGTTGTAGTGTAAGACAACCCGCAGCTAGCGGTACGGGTATTGCTTGACGATGCTTTCTCATGAGATTAAATCGACAGCCTCCCGGCATCACTTGCATTACTTCACGTGCCACACCAAATCTGGTTGCAACGACTTACTCGATCTGGCCAATACGACCTCTCGAGCATAGAAAACAATAGGGATGGGCCAATACGACCTTCTCCACTATCATAGGAAATAGTATGGATCGGGCCAATACGACCTATCCGGGCGAGAGGGAAAACGATAGAGATAAGTCAATGCGACCTTCTCCACTATCGTAGGAAGTAGTAAGGGAGCAGGTCAATGCGACCTCTCCGTTGTAGTAGAAAATAATAGCAATCCGACAAACAGACCTCGCGGGCGAGGGTTCCGATGTCGTTAAATCTATACCTACTAATAAAGAGAGAAAATTTCAGTCCCACCTCCTTTTTTTCACCGGGCTTTTCACCGGGCTTTTTCACCGGGCTTTTTTCCACCACGTTGGTGCGACTAAAAAGCCCATGAGCGATATAGCACGAGGCGAGCCCAAAGACCATGTCACAACAAGTCGTCATGATCGGTGCGAGGGAGATCGGAGCTGTTTAGTCCCACCTCGAAAAAGGAAAGTAGAGAGGCGGTGGAGGCGAAAGTACAAGATGCGGGGGGTGGCTACGTGCGAGAACCATATTTGCGCCTCGGCCATTGATGTAGCTTTTGAGGTTCGAGGCACGTCACCTATTTTTATCCGCCGATGTTCTTTCGTTCGTATAGAGTCCGTAGTAAAAGAGTCCATGAAGAGATATTTGCATGCCCCGTGGAAAGCTTTCCCGAGACCGAACCAAGGTAATTACCGAACCAAGGTCGTTGCATGCCTATACGTGCATAGCGTCGGTGCAGTCCTAAACTAAGCCGAGAACCAACCGAGGCCACAAATACGGATCCCATCGGTCTTCAAACAAATACGTACTTTTTGCCTTTTTTGTTGGCTATAAAAACAATCGTTTACCAATGACTTCCGGAGATGCTTTGGAACGACATATCTCTCGTGCAAGTCTCATCTCTCTTTTTTCCTTTCGTAGATGTAGAAGATTAAAAAAAAAAAAAGCGATTCAACATTTACAAGTTTTCACCAAAAAAAAAAAAAATCCAGATCCAACATTTATATCAGTTTTGATTGATTACTCCCTCCTATAATTTTTATAGCCACAACCTCTACTAATGGACGTAAGAAACCAAACTAGCAAAGGTAAATACTCACATGCGAGATAGATAAATAAAAAAAAAAGACAACACAATATATAGGCTTTGAACTTCTTATACCTTTGACTGATGACAAATAAATATTTCTACCATAAATTTATTAATGTATTAAAAATCAAAACTCATATTATTATAGTCTAAATGTAGTCGATTGTCCAAAAACAAATTGTGAAAGTATGAACCAAGTGCCATCCTCTGCAAAGTATGGAAAATTGAGAGTGACCTTGTGTCATAATCATCACACATATAGTAGCTCTTGATATCAATATAACTAATTCCATGATAATTGAGTTACAAATCTTTACATGTCTAAAAAGAATTTATGAAATTTAATATTGATTTTACCTATTTTCATTAATTTTATTTATGAGCACAATTTTTTGTGCTTAGCAATGCAAAAAAAATTTTATGATGCCCTTATTCTAATTGAGTGCATAACATTTTTTTCTCCCGTTGCAACGCACGGGCATGTTTGCTAGTTGCAAGAAACAAGACAGCTAACATACTGAAGATGGCCGTAGAACCAGCAAACCTGGACTTGCACAAACTTGCAACTCAGCATGCGCGTAGAATTGCTTGGCTTGGCTATCGGTGACATGATGTGCAACAACGCCTTGCATCGAGACTTGCACGGCGTCGCGTAGGACTGCAGCAACTTGATCATGGAGCAGCTTAGATCATGGGGCACCTTTTAGCATCTGATGTATATATGCATGGCATGGAACAACTAGCAAGCACGCCATGAGCACGCCATGTATTCTTGATGCAGCATCCTCTAGAGAAGTAGGGCTCCAGCGTGTATACGCATGTATGTATATGTATATGGCCTGAGGGTAGCTTGCTTCTCGGCGACTTGACGGTTGCTTGCTCTTTAACATAGAACCAACAACCTTCTTGGCATTGATGACGAGCGCAGTTTTTCCGGCGTGCGACTCAGATTGATTATCAACAACTCGACAACGACCTCGCGCGGCGAGGGTTCTGACGTTGTCAAGTCGGTCGGCTGAACTGGCCGGCATGTTCTATATATGAACTGGCCGGCATGTTATATATATGATGATGCAGCTGCAAGAATCAACGAGTTGCCTGTTTGGCCTTGCTTCTCGGCGACTTAGATTGATCATCGGCAACTTCGACAACGACCTCGCGCCGCGGCGAGGGTTCTGACGTTGTCAAGTTGCTGGACCTCAGCGAGGGTTCCGACGTTGTCAAGGGCGAGGGTTCTGACGATGGATGTATAGCGGATTGAAAGAGCGAGCAGCTTGATCTCTTGCTGTATGATCATCGACAACTTGACAACGACCTCGCGCGGCGAGGGTTCTGACGTTGTCAAATCGCGCTAGAGCTTTTTTCACGATGTAGCAGTAGATTGGAAGAGCCCATATTTGCTTAGATGAATATGCTAATGCATCTGAACTAGGAACTCACCAGGCAATATGATGGCCGGCAACGGAAGCTGTTCTTGCATAGATGATGGTGCAGACAGGCAGCAGGGGGGCCGGCGAGTATTTGCTTCTGTCCAGGCTTTGCATCTCGGCGTGCTTGGCATGCTCATCGACGACTTGATGTGCAGTAGCTTCTTGTATCGAGCTTGACGGGAGGCCGGTAGATATAGGTAGTATATGTCTATGCGTGGATATGTATATGTGCATATAGCCTAACTAACAGGCGCTTGCCTCTGCATGGATGCAAGCTCGACATCTGGAACCGAAGGCCCCTCATGTTGGCCAGGGTGCCTGTTTATATAGGAAGCAAAGGCAGGAAGCCTGGCGTGAACTTCTTAGCCAAGCAAACACGTTTAGATCAGATCGATTAACAAGCACACACGAGTCTTGCCCCAATCAATCTCTTGTAGATGTTGCAACTTGAATCCTCCAGCCGGTGTCCTCGGCTGAAAACACAGAGTCCGAGATATCCGGACGTCCTCCGCGCTCATCTTGTACGCCAAGCAAGTAATCATCAAGTTGACTCACATATACGTAAGTTTAGCTCCCTGGTTTATGGACCCGGCCAGCCTCGTCATAAGAGTCCCGGTGTGCATATGGATGTATACGTTTACATACACACACTTTATATTACTTGAGAAGCTAGAAGCCAGCCACGTACGTGCATTTTTTACCTTAATGTATATCAGAAAAGTATATGTTCCAATATCAAATACAACTCTTATTCTCTCGTCAAGAGAACTATAACCTTGTAGAAATATTTCAGAGGTGAGGACCATGTGTCATACGCTCAGCCATGGCAAATTTCGTATGCCTGCAAACACGTCAATAAGTAGTAGAAATATATTCTCGTATAAAGTTTGCCTTACATGATTATTTTATGAAAAATGATCAAAATAATCATCAAACAAATGATTTTGTTTGGTCGAAAACCGAGCGAAGACATGTACAAAGTAATGTAGTGCAGGGAGACACATGCACACATATTCGAGAACCACATATTTCATTAATTCTTTCTTGAATATACAAAATACATGATCAACGAAAAAGATGTCTTCTTCCGTCTTCTGCGTCATGCTTAAGGAGAGGTCTGACTTGTAAGATAATTGCGTAGTTCGCCGATTCCCGGGGCCTGTTGGGCACGACCGGTTAATTACATCCGCAAGACAAGCTTGCGAAAAACCTCCGATTAAGCTGCGCTAGATGGTCGTCATATATTTGATTGATCGCCGTCAGCCATATGCGATATATGGCGTAGTAATAGTATGGGTGGCTTTGTGTCGCCGAAGCTTGGTCGTGACATCGCCAACGCCACGTCGGAGTAAACGGAATTTGTTGATAATGAAGGGGATGACTATCGCCTCGTCGGTGCCCAGTCATGTATGCCAACCTTCATTAACACGGACGTGTGTGAGTTGCTTTCGCCTTGTCGGTGCCCAGCAACAGTGTATCCGATCCCGTTAATTAGGACGTGTCGGTGGAGTGGTGACTTCGCCTTGTCGGCACTCGGCCATGATTCCGTCTAGCCTCGTCGGCACTAGACATGTAATGGACGATTGTATGGTAGTAGAAACCCGCAAATAGCGGTATTGGTATTGTTTGGACGATGCTTCTATGAGATCAAATCGACGGCCTCCCGGCGTCACTTGCATGACTTCATGAAAATAATAGGGATAAGCCAATGCGACCTTCTCCACTATCGTAGAAAATAATAGCAATCTGACAACGGCCTCGCGCGGCGAGGGTTCTGATGTTGTCAAGCCGCAGGAAACGAGATAGTCAGCATGCTAAAGATGGCGGCAAGAACCAGCAGACTTCGACTTGCACAAACTTGCCATCTCGGCGTGCACGTAGAATTGCTTGCTTGGCTTTGCTTATCGCCGACCTGATGTGCAGCAACGTGTTGCATCGAGACTCACGGCGTCCGGTAGGACTGCAGCAACTAGCAAGATCATGGAGCAGCTTTTGGCCTCTGGCGTATCACGTATGCATGGCATGGAACAACTAGCAAGCACCGCCATGTATATTCTTGATGCAGCATCCTCTAGAGAAACAGGGCGCCGGCGTGTATGCATATTCCGAAGATCAGCAAGGCTTGAAGGTGTATGCGTGCATGAGATGCCGCTGGACAGCACTACAGTCTCCTCTTAAAGCAGCATAGCGTTGATATTTTTCTCACAATGACGAGCAGAGCAGTTCTGACTCCCGCATCTTGTGAGCACGTCATCACGACGAGGAACTCCTGTCTCGAGTGGCTTTGATTTTCTTCATCAACAACTCGACAACGACCTCGCGCGGCGAGGGTTCTGACGTTGTCAAGTCGGTCGGCTGAACTGGTCGGCATGATGTATATATGGTGATGCAGCTGCACGAACCAGCGAGTTGCTTGCTCGGTTTGATCCTCGATCGGCGACGACCTGATGCTTGCTTGCTTGTTTAAGATCGAATCACGTGTGACAATCTCGACTTGTGCGGTCTTGATTTTCTTCATGACTCAGATCGATCATCGACAACGACCTCGCGCGGCGAGGGTTCTGACGTTGTCAAGTTGCTGGACCTCGCGCGGCGAGGGTTCTGACGATGGATGTATAGTAAATTAGAAGAGCCAACAGGTTGAACTCTTGCCATATGATCATTGACAACTTGACAACGACCTCGCGCGGTGAGGGATCTGACGTTGTCAAATTGCTAGAGCTTTTTTCTCATGATACAATAAATCGGAAGAGCCAGCAGCTTGGGATCTTGCCATATTTTATTGATTAGATGAATACTAATGGATACTTACCAGGCAACATGATGGCCGGCAACGATGAAGAACATGACGCTCCGGACGCTGCGCTGCTTCAATCCAGGCTTTGCTTCTTGGCATGCTGGCTTGACTTCTCGGCGTGCAGCAGGCTTGGCGTAGATGCGTATGTAGAAGAGAAGCAAGCACGGGCTTGGAAGCGTATGCTTGTAGATATGCGTGCGAACCAGAGAGCCCAAGATCAGGGCGTCGATGCGAGCCCAAGATCAGGGCGTCGATGCGTGAGGACGGCCGGCCTCTCATGTTGGCCAGGGTGCCTGTTTATATAGGCGAGAGGTAGGAGCCCTGGTGTTTGCCGCTCGGCCAAGCAAACGAGATCAGATTAGATCAACTAACAGCACACACGAATCTTGCTTCGATCAATCTCTCGTACGCGTTACAGCTGAGTGCTCCAGCCAGAGTCCTTGGTTGAAAACAGAGAGAGTTCGAAGAGATCATCTTGCATGCCAAGCAAATAATCATCAAGTTGACTCACATATACGTAAGTTTAGCTCCCTGGTTTGTGGACCCCGCCAGCCTCGTCATAAGAGTCCCGGTGTGCATATGGCTGTATACGCATACACACCCTTATATTACTTGAGAAGCTAGAAGCCAGCCACGTATATCCATATACGTGCATATATACACGACGCATGGGTGATGTCCATATATACGGAGCTCTGATCATGGAATTTGGCCAGCCAGCGTCAGAAGCTTCTTCTAAGGCGGACACATATAATCGTAGCAATAATCACCCAATAAATATATTCACATTACTCTTGTCCATCACGAATAATAATTTTCTTTACTGATGATTAAAATAATCATCAAACACGCCAAAGCCAATTGTGACCGGTGGAGATGAACATGAGGCGATTTGTGTCATTGCAGGGGACTTCCGTTCCCACCCAAGGCTTGGGGTCGTCACCAATGGTATGTAGGCAATTCCTGACAAGAACCTATTTCCTAACGAGTTTTGGTGTTATTGGTAAAGAGTTTAGCTGTCAGGAATTTTTTGGACTACGTCATGTGGTATGTAAATGAACACCGGAAGCAAGAATCTTTATTCAATAATCCTCTTGAATAGTGTACATAATAAATTAAAGGATGGGTAAATGTACATGATACTCGATACACTACAAAACCAAAACACATGGGTACAGCAAGCTCATCTAGATCGATCTATCTGCTAGTGCTTGGTGTAGAGCGTAACGTTGGTCCATCGCGACTCCATGCAGCTGGACTGGTCCTGGTGCTGCTTGTACACCCCGAACTTGAAATAGTAGGAGTCGCTAGGGATCACGCTTGCGCCGAACTTGCGGCGGCCGTCGATGTAGACGGTCACCGTGGAGGCGGCGACGCCGACGTCGTGCACCACGTTGAGGCGGAACCAGCGGTCGTAGATGCCGGCCTCCACGGCGGCGCCGTAATAGAAGCGCAGGACGCCGTCGTAGACGTGGAGCATGAGCACCGTGGCGTGCGCCGCGCCCTCCTCGTTGTGGATCTGCATCACCGACACGCCGGAGGTCCCTGAAGGCACGTAGCCGTAGCCTTCGAACTGCCACTCCCCCGACGAGTACTCGTGGCCCTGATCGATCGTCGACCACACATATACATCGAAGACGATAGAAAACACAAAGTGAGCTACAGTTTGGAACGGATGGAGTATATATTAATTTTGAAACGACGGCAGGAATTTATCTGGATTGGAGCTTTGTGCATGCTTGTAGCTTACTCTGATCATCACTTCGGAGCGGGGGTTGGTGTGAGTGGCAGTGTTGAAGGGCTTGTCATTCCGGTACACCCAGAACGTCCGGACACCGTTCCGGTACTGGAACCGCTGGCTCTTGGGCACGTTGTAGGGGCTCTGCACCACGAAGTCGCTGTCGGAGAGCTCCACCTTCTCGAACCCGGCGGTTGGGTCGTCGTCGTTCCCGCCACGGCGGCCGGCCGCCGCAGGGACATACAGCAGGAACGTGCCTATGGCCACAAGAAGCATTAGGAGATGAAGCCATGGACCTGTGAGAGAAGCCATTATTGTAGTAGTAGTCGTCTCCGATCCGACGAAATTCTTGATTGATCTCTAGCAGCAAGCTCTGATCTCCACCAAGACGGCTTTGCTAGGGTTCAGATTGATTGATTTGGGTCGTGGAAGACGATATCGAGCTAGGTTTAAATATAGCTTCAGCCTGCTGTGTGGATGCAGCATGGAAGCAGCTCGTGTTCACTTTGTCTGACGTGCACTGCGAGTCTGCGATTCATCCATGATAAGTTCGAAACAAGTACGTACGTACGTAGTAGCCCACACATGGCAGTCGTTTTCGGCTGCTGTTTCATATTTAGAGAGAACAAAGAGTGGAAAGGAGACTAGGCAAGCAGCCTCGAAAGTCACGGTAACAGGGGTTCATGCCGATGCCGGACAGCGATAGTTAGCGACAGCGTACGTCGTTGCACGCCGTGCTGCAACATTAATTCTTGCGTCTTGGTTTCCACATAATGCATTGTGAACATATATATGCGACAGTTTTCTCTTGTCAGCTAGGGTCGGTCTCAGTTTTTTTTTTTTTTTTTTACCAAGAACAACGAAACTATTTTAATTGGAATTTTTATACAAAAAGTTGATAATACTACTAGTACTACATACTCATTGCTAGTATTGTT